>JABFEA020000038.1:23468310-23485491 GCA_019775915.2 Cyphomyrus plagiostoma
CCCCCCCCCCCCCCCCCCCCCCCCCCCACCCCCCCCCCCCCCCCCCCGCCCCCCGGCCCCCGCCGGGTCGCCCCGGCCCCGGGGGGCGGCGGCCCCAAAAGTGGGAAAAGGGGGATAGTCCATTGTAGGACACGTACATTGTTACGACCTCCAGCTGTATTAGGTGCTTCAATTTCCAGGGGTGCAAGAGGTCCTGGGGTCTGATCCCGGACAAGCCCCCGATTATGTTGTGACGTGGCCTAGGGTCAGCCCATAACACAAAGATGAGGAGACAATATATGACATTACTCGACAACTGATTATTGGTACATAAATAGATTGTAGACATATGCGGCAAACTAGTGGACAAAAAAGTTTAAACAAACACTGAACCCAAACAAACAGTATAATGTTTGATTATAGAGGCTGGTGTGCATGTGTGGACAGAAGATGTGAACAATCTCCCCTTTATAAAGATGTCTTGTTGGTGGGACCCAATCACACTGACATCTGTGGATCGTAGGAGGAAACTGTAAGAATCGCATGTGAGATGGGGAGAGCATGCAGTTGGCATACAGAGACAAAATGCAGCACTCAAACCCCCAACCCTGGCAGAGCGAGGCAAAGGTACCACCCAGGGAGTCATAATACCATCCTCATGCATTATCAATGAAGCACAATTTCAGAGTAACATATTCATTTTTTTGCATTTGAATTATTTGAATAGTGGCTTTATAGTTCCACTTAAGCTATGCAGTAGCAAAAATCAGTGAAACATGCAGCATGTTCCATCATTAGTGTCCCATCGCATGTAAGTTAATTCACTCTTACAAGATTGAATAATAGAATGATTAGCAAATATGTATCAGAGAAGAATAAATGTCTTCACTGGTGACGACGTTCCCCTTGTGAGCGCGCACAGTCACGGTCCTCTCACAATAACGGAGAAACAGCTGGACACCCTTTGAATGCTTAATCCATACATCCATCTTACATAGCGACTTACCCAGTGCAGGCCGGGCGAGAGCTTAGCTCACAAAGGCAGACAGGGGAGGTGCTCCATGGGACGCCAGCCCGTCCCCCAGCATGCACTCACAATTACAAACTATGAACATTATTTATTCAACATGAATAAGGTCATGTGGTGATTTATGCTGCCTCAAATTGTTTAACGTTACTTTATTATTTATGGCGGTGATGTTTCTGAATGATAATCAGCACACTGCTAGCAAGTAAATATTTCTTCAGAATGACAGTACATGTCAAAGGACATGAGCTCAGCAAATTCTTCTGCGACCTTATATTTACATGGGTGTGTTCATGTCCCACTCCGCATGGGGAATTTGCACGCAGTCCAGATTCTAAGACTTTCCTTGTCATGCCCTGCTCATCCCATGTGGTCACTACCTCGTGTGGAATCTCTGCGTTGCCAGCTGTTTTTTTATTGTTGTTTAATTATTCCTGCGCATTTAAATCTGCGTTCAAGTATGTTTTCTCAGTCCGGTCATTAACATTGTGTTGTGTTTCACTAAATCCCATGTTTACCCGACTTCAGTGCCTGATTCCCCAGTCCGTTGCCCCAGTGATCCATAACATTTCCTCTTCCAGCCTTTGTACTGCATCACTTCCTACCAATGTCTGATTTACAGTATAAAGTTAAATTATGTGTGGCTTCTGAAGAAATTTACATGAGTATGCAAACCATAATGTTTTCCTTATGATATTAATTACAAGTGACTTTTTTCTTATAAATGAAGGAACAGGCACAGAGTCATCATTCTTGAGCTTGGTGTTAACCTCATTAATTCATATTGATCAGTATAACAAGCGGGGGACCAGTAGCATGTTCTTCAGCTGTCTTGGACATTCAGTCCATTTCCCCTTCTAACAGAAAAGCAAGTTTGTCAAACCATTTCAGTGACTGGGATACATGCAGAGTACGGCTCCCGACATTGGGAGTATTAGTTGTAGTATTGGTTGTGCATGAAGAAACTTGTTATACATACAGAGAGAAGAAACGTTCCGTCTGAACTGGCTGTAGAGCCTGGTCTGGTATCAGCCTCACCCCTTTAGTCAACACCCCCATCCACCCAACATATCAAAATGTCCACCGCAGAATAGCAGCCTGATAGATACACCGGTAACAGACATACTGCATGGAATGCTGTCCAAGTATTCTTTACATGTATTAAAAGTTTTATGATGTTCTGACAGTATGGAATTTGGAGTTATTGTCTGCTGGGAAACATCTGTATTGATCTGCTCTGCCTGCCCCTCTTTCTGAATAATACGTCAGGGTATTCCGTCTTGATTTACTTCCATTAACCCTGCCCAGGGAATTTATGACAGTTCCAATACCCAATACCCTTAGCTGTCCTTTTTCTGTTTGGTAAACCCCCCAAACCCAGGCTGGCTGTCCTGAGGCTGATTTATTAATTTTTCTCCTCACCAAGTTCTTAATCTGTTTTCATTTATGGAATCGCAATCCGAACTTTATAATCACTATCCAACTTTTTAATACACTTAATCTCTACCGTGTTTGTGTCATATGACTCATGTCACACGGCTCACTATATCAACATGGAGCGCTCTCACCGTCAACAAAGGAAGCTGACACAACTGGTGTGATGTCTCAGAGAAGTGCATTATTGATCCTGAGCACTGCTGATGAAAGCTACAGCCAGAGCTAACGTTCTCCTGGACGACACGCGCATGGACGCTATCTGAATTTCCAAAATGCATGGTCATTACAGGCAACGGTCTCCCTTCGTCTCATCTGTGTAAGAACATCCCATTTAGCCTCTGCTCGATGAGCATTTGGCCCAAGTCTCACACGCAGATCCACTGACAGAGGCCAAATCTGCTTCATTACTACATTGGCCATGTTCAGGCACGGCTAATGCACTAATTGACCTTAGAATGGGAGAAAGGAAAGACAAGGGAAATCCATCTATTTGCCGACTCTCCATGACCACTCAATCAGTTAGATGTGACCCCACTCGCGGAGAACAAAAAAACACTGGCCTACTTCCAGCCTCCAACTCATCACAAAATGCACAGACTCTGCACTGAAGAAAGTGAACATATATTAAAAGTCTTCCTGACACAGAGTAATTTTCACCCTAAATTGCTTGAGATCACAGGCAGAACAGGCAGGAAAATACATTATACTGCAATACTCAGCTGTGCTTTTGACCTTGACAGTCTTCTGCTTCCTTTCTTACTGTTCAGAAAGAAATGCTAAAAATTACTTTTTATCTCTAGGAATGTTACCTGTATGCATATTGCCAAGCAACGATGGAGTTCTTTGACATTATTCATAACTCTTGCTAAAAGAGACAAATCTGTTAAAAGGAACACTCTTCATTTTTTATCTAAAACCCGAAACTACAAATCCAGAAATGTTAAATAGTAATAGTAAATAGTAAAGAATAGTAATACTGTTTATTTCACCTTTCCCTGATAGTACTATTTTCTCGGGTTGCTAAGTAAAGAATGAGAGGTGTTTGCACTGTGCTTCTGACTTCTCATACATCTGCCAGAGAACCCTTTATCGCAGCATTTTGGGTTACGTCAGCCTCCCTTAACAGCATGGCAGAGTATAAAACAAGGCACTGCCATCTTATTAGCAGTCTGAACAAAGCAGGCATCTGAGCCACTGTTCAACTATTTTGCACTGTGTGTTAAACTGCTGCTACTTATGGGCCTGTAGCCATGACTATCTATATCTCCAGCAGGTCGGTGACAATAGAAGCTGTGTGAACCTGAATCACGAACGAAGGCAACAAGCCATGCAATGGTTTGCTTCCCGGATGGCCGACGTGCAATAATTATGGTAGAATAATGTAATGTTTTTTCCAGAGTTTGATTTTGACAGTCATATTAAAGTTAAAGGTAAATGTAGCACTCTGGTGTGCAGAGTATTGTGGGAGGAACTTCAAAGGGCGGCTTTAATTAACTTGCCGCTCTGAAAAATCACAAATGTTCATCAGGGGTGACATGGGAGCAAAAATATCCATCTGCAAGTTCTTATTTACTGTTTTATTCAAAAAATAATTAAAAAAAACCTCATTTTCAGGTCAGAGAAATCCAGACTGAAACAACAAGCCCTGATTCTATTGTGTGCACTTCAGCTCAGAAATGATACCTTAAATAGCTTTGAACAGACTATCTGCTGAATGAAAGCGGTCTTTCACCAGCACACACGCCCGCAGTAATGCTTTTGTACAAAATGTTGACAAAACTGTATTGAAACCTCTCTTAACAGGCTCGGACTTTGACCAAAATGTAACAAAAAATGTCAATACGGACAGTATTAATAGTAATAATGATTTGCAAACTGGGCGAGCTAATACTGCTCGGAGAGTACAGTATTATTGCACATTTACAGGAGGAACATTTACTGCAATTTAAGGAAATCGTAACGTGTGCATAATAATGCTAAAATTGATTAGGTTACATGTTTGCATACTGAAGGAGACCAGAGCACTGCATTTACAAGAGAATCGCATATGCCGGCCAGCATTAGTTACAGCTGCACATTGCAAAATAAATAATTTTGCACAAGTTATGGATGCAGAAGCAAAGCTGGGGAAATAACAAGTATACATATAGGTTCTGACACTCAACAAATGTGTGAGGAAAAATTGAAACGTCACTGTGTGGGCACAGCTGTTGGGCTGGAGTCACGGCAAGCGAGTGCTTATTTGGGGGAAGCACATGGTGATAAACACAGGAGACAGGAAACTGGCTCATTACAGGGTAAAAATGCACAAGAGACTAACACACACACACACACACACACACACACACACACAGATGCAGAGTCACTAAAACTGGAGTACCCAGAGAAAATTCACCACAGCCATGTAAAAATGTTGAACTAAGAAATCCCACACACACAGAGCCATTTGAGGGAGCTCTTCTACCTCAGAGATCGTCATACATCCGAAAGTTCAAATGTCAGCATGTTTCTTGACAGTTGAATCCTAACTAAAGTCGATTGGAAACTTAATTAACACAAAATTTCCTGATTGGACCTTTCTAATTGCTGTTGGCTGTGACATAATAAGACTTGTTTATGGATGTAACTGAGTGGCTCAGCTGAAAATTAAATGAATCTATAGGGGTAGCCGGGTAGCAGGGATGCTAATCCCTTACTGATCTCATTACGGTTTTCCCATGTTGACTTGGAATGTGTCATGATGTCACCTATCAAGCATTTAAAGATGCTACAGAATACATTGACTTTTCTATCAATCTTACAGCCTGTATTCTGGCTATGATTGTAATATGAGTTTAGCATATTACTGACATCAACACTTTTTCACACTCCCTCAGCAGTGCTGCATGCTCAGTTCCAGACTGTTTCACCGACCTCTAAAACACCTTCTTTCATCATGTATTCTTTGAAGTTCTTTGCTGCATTAGCCAAGAATAATCCAAACATACATTATCACCACCATGCACTGTGCGCATGGAGCTTAAAGCACCTATCAGTGCTTGTGTTCGTCCTTCGTTACAGTGTGGCTGTCTTTTGTGTCAACACTTTTGGTTTATTGTGGGTTACGATTGTTCATATGTGACAGGAATCAATACCGCAATAACTAAAAGAAAGGTAGATCACAAATATATTGTTTATTTTTAAATTCCATAACAAAGTAAAATGCTTGTGTACTGTAACAATATAGCCAAGTCATTGTATAAAAAGACTTATCTGAATTTTATCTGTATCTAAATAATTATGTAGCAAACTTTACTTAAACTGAGGTCACATATAACTATATCAAAATCAAAACTTGGAAGATGGATGGATGAACTAACAATAATCATAGGTAAAAGAATAAACAATGCCCCGCCAATATCTCACCAGAAGCCTACCTACAGGAAATGAGATCACTGTTTACCAAACATAGTTAAAACAAATAACTGCTTAAGCTGGCTATTTATTGCAAGCGAGTTCCCAGGAAGGAGTAACAGGGTGACTCAGTAAGCAGCACGGTCGCTTTACTCCCCCAGGCTTTGGAGTATGAATCCCAGCTGTGTGTGTGTGCGTGTGTATGTGTGCATGCTGTGTCTGTGTGTGCGTGTGTATGTGTGCATGCTGTGTGTGCGTGCGTGTGTATGTGTGCATGCTGTGCGTGTGTGTGTGCCTGCGTCTGTGTGTGCGTGCTGTGCATGCTGTGTGCACGCTCGCGTGTATGTGTGTGTGTGCGTACTGTGTGAGTGTGTGTGGAGTTTTCATGTTCTTCCTGTAATACAGGTTTCCTCTGGCTGCTCTGACTTCCTTCTGCAGTCCACAGACATGAATACTAATTGGTGTCTCTAAATTGTTCATAATGTATGACTGCACATCCCATCCAGAGTGTACGCTCATGCAGAATGACCCCCCAGCCCAGAGCTGCCTATGATAGGCTCCAGACCTCGCCTGCAACTCTGACAGTCAGAAGATGTAAGTTACCAGCAGTTGTACTTCATGCCAAAAATCATTAGTTCCTACACTTACTGTAGCTGTGGTACCTGTGTATTAGTCACAAACATATATGTTTGTGATCCGTCCCCAGTGTTTGGGGGGATGCATGAAGGGCTTGCTGTGAGTCATACCTTAAAATAAAATTAAAAAAAAAATCCCTGATAGTGACATTAAGTAGGAAGAAGAACATTTAGTGCGGACGTGGCTGTATAGCAGAAATATCTAGAACAGTGGGGTTAACATGATGTTTCTAGGACATTAAAAATAGTTTATGAAGTGTTGGATAGAAGAGACCTTAAGTAGATAGTTCTGTTATGTGCAAAGATGCTTCTGCATATCATAAGAATATAGATGCATATTTTTTCAAGACCTTCCATTTTAACATAATGTTGGTGGTCAAATGACATTATGGTTTATGTTTGTAATTTGTGACAACAGACTTTAAATACAAGGAGAACAGATGCTATCTTATATGGCTTGCAAATTTGCAAGAAAAAACATATTGATGGCACTTTCTTGCCTAAGGAGATAATCTAATGTGACAGCAAAGGGTGTTTTAAAGTTATAGCTGTATTTACTTAAAATTTGTATAAATTATTTATTAGCTTTTTCTATCAAATAACACTGCAAGGTCAGCCTAATCCCAGCCGGTGATGGAGGAAATGGTCTCTTGACTTCTAAACTTAGCGAATACATGATTATTATCTCTATGAGGAAGTCTTTGGCATTGTCACATTGCTCTTTGAGATCTCCGTGCCATCTCCTCTCAAGGAATTTCCGCAAAAGACCCCGATATACGACTGACCCCTGCCTGCGCTTCCTCCCGATAGCAGATTCCACTCATCATGATATGAGAAAACTTGTTAGGATTCTAACCTCGATATGTATGACGAAATCAAATCTTTCTGCTATGCACGATGTGTCACCTGCGAGAAATTTAGCTGAAGTTGATTTCAATCTACTTACTGAAGATGTGTTGGCAGGGCCCTTGATGGACTGAAGTACCATGGCACAGAGTTAACATGCTCAGGAGATAGATATATATATATAGAGGTGAAGTGCATCTCCTTTCTTCCAGCTGACAACCTGCTCATCTGACAGTGGTGCACTCTAGGTTCAGTTAACAGGAGATCTTGTTAAGCTGCATGCTAAATTGCAGACTGGTGGAAGAACACCTGAGTCAAAGTGGATGAGCCACCATGAGACTTTGCCCACACATACTGAAAGTCTGCAAAACTGAACTAAAAATCGATGAATGTAACTGTTTTTTATTTCAAACATCTCTCTAACTGAAAAAAAAAAATGCGGAATTCAAATTAGTCAAAGCAATCACAATAAAATCATTTTTTTTTCCCTTCACTGAATCAAGAGTATCTGTACGGTTTCACACGCACAAAAAGAATCAATGTAGATCACTGAGTTGTTTATGTCATCGATACAAATGCCATATTACTTCAGCATTAACTGCCATTGCTGTCACTGGAGTGCAGTTAGGATCATTAGCAGAACCTTACTGCAAATGTTTCCAAACAAAATTACTTTCCAGCGCAGAAGGACACACCCTAAAATGTTACCATACAATACCAAGACAAATACGATGCCACAGCTACGTGATGTGCCCATGCCAGCATGGGTGTCACTGGTCTGGCTGATGACGTTATCTTACGACACAGGAGCGAGCGCCATGGACCTCATGGAATGATGAAAGCACCTGCAGACGTAACGAGACACACCAAATGTGCTTGCAGTGTTGGGCGGGACACAGGTCAGGTTACTGTAGCTAATCCAGGTGGTCAAAACCAAAAAACAAAAAAAAAAAGATTTAAGTACTTTATTTTATCAATGTCTTAATTATAACTGATTTATGTGTTTGTTTTCTTTTTTGTTCGGCAGCAACTTTTTCCATCATTAAAGCTTAAGTAATAGAATATAACCTGATTGCTTTAAGATATTCATTATAGCAATAAATAGTTTGTGCATAAAACTTGGTACCTTGGTTTTATTTGAACACATTATAAGACCCAAACAGTCTTATATTTTCTACTCATTTATGCATTTTTAGTGCACTACAACAATTCAGTCCCATAACTGAGTACAGAAAATGGATGGATGAATATTTGTTGTTTTTCTGGAAAAACTCAGGGTAAATGTCTTCATGTTCGTTCCAGTCAGGTCAAGTGATAATCGTCACGACTGAAGCTGCTTGAGATTATACCTTACTATGGCACAGATAAATCACTCTGTGTTAATCATGGCTGAAATTATATTTGACAAACGTTAACTAACTGGCATCCAATCCCAGGTGTCCCCTGCCTTGTGCCCCCTGCTTCCTGGGCCCCGGAAGCACTGACCCTGTACCAGATAAGTGCTTATGGAAGATGAATGGAATTGCTATCTTACAAAAGGTATTATGTGATATAAACACCCTCATAAATTACTGATGCTTTAAGACTTACGGTCACTTAGAAAATTCAATATGCATAAAACCACTCGTCTCATAGAGGGTGTTTTAACCTTCAGGGTGGACTGGGGGGGGGGGGGGGTATTTTCAGCCTTAATTTCACTGAAACATCAGTACACTGTAAGCAGCATCAATAAGCTCATTTATGCTAAAATTTAAATGCAGCTGTATAATACTTATAGATGATTCCAATGTCCTCTGTGACAGATTTTATTTTTTTCTTTATGGCTTTTTCTTTTTTGGGGGGTTAAATCTCTATTACAGAATCATAGGGCTTTTTCAGAGCCAAATTGAGTTTTTTAAATGAGCGGCGGGTACAACAGAAACATGTCTGCCAGAGTCTTCATCTTCTAAAACAAATTCCTCCTTTAACTACAATGTTCTTGGAATCCTGCTAAAGTGCCATTGCTTTAGTGTAGCCAGCCATTATGATGCCTAATGCAGCAGTTTGCAGAACCTTCAGGAAAAGGGCCACTTCCCAGTGCCACTGATAATGAACCTTTTGAAGCATTCAACGATTTAAATGCTGGAGCATGAAATGTGGCAGACAAATAGGCTTCCGTCACAGAACGTGCGCTGTAATCGCGCAGGATTTATCTCACATTTTCTGGGCAAGAACATTAGCGAATGCATGCGGCATTTAAAACATCAGAGTTGCTTTGATGTCATCTAACATGCAACAGGTATAAATTTGAAATGGGGGGGGACATAAAGAGAGACACAGAGCAAAAAAAATTAATACACAGTAAATCTCTGTTCAAACTGTTATGGGATATAATTTGCACCCAACTGGTCAGGCATTAAGGTGCTGATTGTCATGATAGGGCACTGAAACGGGGGGGGGGTGAGGGGGCAGACTGGCAGCGCACAGAATGTGAACATGAAAGGAATGCTGCTCTTTCAGAGAGAGCCGAGATGAGAAGCCATTAGGGAGGGAAGAGGAAAGCTTCTTCTGGCCGGGCTCTACGTGACGGGCTTGCAGGGTTATACCGACGCCCGGTTATAGCGTCTCCCCGGTTACCGGCAGGCACCGATTTATACACGTCGTAAGGAACCGGTTCCGGGAGGAATTCACCAGAATGCCAAACCCTGGTCACCCCCCTGAGACCCTCCCCTGCAGAATGTAAGATCCAATCATAAGTCCTTCTGCAGGCGGGCCCACGAGACCAACTCCAAGGCTTCTCAATTATTTGTCTGCACACTCCATTTTTCACAATTCCACACAATGGAAGAGTGGGCAGGCTAGTGGGGGGGGGGGATTGTGACATTCTTGGGAGGGCCTGGGGATACACGTAAATATTGTTATCAATGTATCGGACAAACACAATTGCGGAAAGCACATCGGTCGGGTTTCATAATAAAAGTCTTTAACGAAAATCATTGCATTATTTATCTTATATCTATATTTGGAGCCTGGGGGCCCCCTGCTCTGTACTGCAGCACATTTACAAATAAATACAGCTGCCAATGGCAGAGGAAGTGGTCATTGACCTTGAAGTAAACAAAATCCTCGTCATAAATACGGGGCATTAACTGTAGTGGCCGAAAAATGGCCGATGAGCTGGAAAAGCGCACATAATTTGAAAGCATCATGGTGGCAAGGATTATTGACCCGAAATTAAGAAACACCTCCCGGAAGTGGGCATGTCCAGATGGGGATAGCTAATCTGCTGTACGGCAAGCTGTTACCGTGCGTGTACTCTGTGCTGACTGGGACCGGCTCAATGAGCATTATGAGCCCCTACTGGATAAGCAGCATGTAATGGATGAAGGAATATCTTTCCCTTTTCTCTTCCGAAGAATCTTGCAGACCTTTTCCATTAGACGTTTGCAAATACATTGTTTTGGCTGGAAAGTCTTTCTTCTGGGTTCTTGACTAGCCTCATGAGCAGACTTAGGGAGGCTTTTTGCCCGATGTCTTCAGCAGGCACTATGGGCTCTCGCAGATAAGCCCGCTCATTGCACACCAACTCATCTTGTGATGCTGACTCACTCTCGTTGTGCTGCGTTGTACAATGACACTAAGGAATATTTCAGTTCCTCATTTTGAAGTTTCCTTTAAATATAGCCTCACAGTCTTTTTCCCTAAATATAAAACACACTGAAGATGCAATTAATAAAATAAGATATTTAGAAAATCTTTTTAATCTGATGGTGAAACAAAATGCACAGTCTGTTGTAAAATTTGCATACAACTCTATTGGTCTTGTAGTGTCTATTGGGCTAACAAAACTGAGAATCTGATGGAGATCATTAGGATGGACCATTTAACATTAAACCCACGGGCATAATGTTAAATTCATGGTAATGTCTTTCACTCATTACTGCCATTAAAATGCCCTGTCTTGAACACAACATCAGTAGCTTTGTTTCATAAATAGCAAAACAATCTAGTTCCAACTTTTGTAAAAGTGAATAAACATGATCTGACATTGAAAAGTCCACCTGTCCATCCATTTTGTATAGGCGCTTGCCATTTGTGGGGGTCAAGAGCCTACGACCACAACGTAGGGAGTAATTCAGCATGGTGCACCAACCCATGGCAGAGCACACACCATTCATATCGATGGGCAATTTAGCAACTCCAGTTCACCTTAGTGCTGTTTATCAGACCGTGGAGGGAAACCCAAGAATGTGGAGGAAACCTCACAATGACATGGTCTCCGCCCACAGGGAGCCAGGGCGGAGACTCGAACCCAGGTTCCATAGGTATGAGGCACTGTGCCTCTGTGACTCTCAGTGTCACCGTTCCGCACACTCAGAATTCATAAACTGAATTAAATTCTTTTGCTTTGCTTCAAATATGTGTAGCAGGTCAAAGCATGACACTCAATGTATTCTAAGAGGTACTGAGTAACAAAATTAAAAACGATTCTATTTTATACTGGTATATTGATATAACTGATTAACTGCAGTTTCTCTTGATTGAACACATCGGTTTCATAGACGCATCTTTGACAGATGCTTTTGTCACAGTCAGACACACCACTCTCGTGCCTTTATTGTTAGGCTGTGTAACTGCCCCAAATGTGCAGTGACTCAAATGGCCATCTCTGTAATCAAGGAGCGCAGAAGCAGCTGCCTGAAACAGGTTGTTAGCCGGTGACTGATGCAAATGGGCAAAATGCAACAGCAGAAATGAGTTTGGGGTTTCAGGCAACCAAAGCCCTTATTTAAGCACAATCCCTTCAAAATACCATGAGCACAACAGACCTGAGCCTAATATACTCATGCAGACATGAAAATATATATTCAGGACGTATTCAGGACCAGGTGAACATTTAAATGTTTATATTACAGAACAATCTGTGCTCTGTTTTGTCTTCAGTTACAGCAAAAAAGCCACCATGTTATAACTATTGACACATTGTC
This sequence comes from Cyphomyrus plagiostoma, assembly GCA_019775915.2. Lineage (NCBI taxonomy): Eukaryota > Metazoa > Chordata > Actinopteri > Osteoglossiformes > Mormyridae > Cyphomyrus > Cyphomyrus plagiostoma. Next base: position 23,480,595 of record JABFEA020000038.1, read on the forward strand.
TATCTAAGCAAAAAGGTTTGCATAAACAAAATATCAAACACTCAGCACATATCATCTGAACACTGCATTCTCACTTTTTTGGAATTTTATGAATTGCCTTATTTAAACACTGACTCATTGTTCTGAATACCCAGCACAGATAATTAGTCCAATTAAGCAAAGGTGAACTTATTCTAGAACCTACCGTCTACATGATACATTATGTAAGGGCTCCTGATTTTAATAAATTACTGGCATTAAATTAGACCTGGCTTTAATTTGAAAATTATGTGTAGGTTTCAGAATAAAATCAAGGCTTACTTCATGAAGCAGCAGGTATCTTTCATCAGATTTTGTGAAATTTCATGCAATGAAATGGTGTGTAAGTGTTGAGGAATTTAAGTTGGTAAATAAAAATGATACATTTATGAATATTTTCTGTCTTAAACACCCATGTTCCTGGGTAAAAGTTCTATAAATGTTACAGAGTGTCAATTCAAAAAAAGGACATGAAAGACAAAAAACACATTTCTACTGTTTGCTTTGTAAGAAGCTCTTACTGTAAGAAGCTGTAGGCTGTAAATTAGCTTTCAGCTAACGACAGCATTAAGCTACCAGGTGAACCAGCTTCTCGTCCCAAAACCAATGCTAATTAAAGAATTATGAGATGAGGAGGCGCTAAAACCACCCCACAATCCTTACAGACATGAAACTTGGATCTCATGAAGGCAATAACAAATGCGCTGTGTGGTGCCAAACAGAGAAGAGTGCATGCGTCACTGTGTATTAATGTTGGGCAAAACACGCAACGGTATTGCGTCATTAAAATTCACTTGCATCAGACGATACTGCACTAGGAGAACTCCATTATGCTAAGCAGACTTGGGGGAAAAAAATATGCTTTAATCAGTACTTGAGCAATTGAGTGTTCCATAAAAAAGACTTGAAATGTCAACTCCCGCCTGCTATTTCCGAGCTTAATTTGGATTATTACTCAACATGCCCACAACGCTGTAGTCAAAGAAATAATAATAATAAAAAAAACCATTAATTATGCTGTGGCATTGTGGTGCTTTTATTATTCTGGCTTTCACTTGATAGAAATGAAAGCTTCAATAACGTCAGAGAAGCTCACAGAAAGAGCAGCGAGGAGAGAAGGTAAAATAAGGAGAAGCCACCGCATCCAAAACACAAAGAGCAACGCTTATGTGCCCATGTCACGTGGGCCTGGGCCACAATGCAAGACAGGAAAGCAGAATTCTTTGCCTCTGTAATTAGCTGTCATTAAAAATAAAGAGCTGATTACTTCACAGATTCCAGGTGTGGGGCTTTTGCTGGAGACTATTACTCTGGCAGTTTCAAGGCTTTTTTTTCTTTACTGAAATAAAAGTAATGCAAAATTACAATAGCATGTTATGAATTTTGGGTACCAGACTGATGTGAAGTGAAAGAGATTCCACTTTACGGTGTATAAACCAAATGTTGATGTGTCCTTTTGTCATTTGTCTAGCAGCAGACCGCTTTACAATTTTAAGAATGAACAGCGTCATAAAATCAACGTTTTTGAACTACCCATTTACGGTAACATTGAACATAGGACGGTGCAGTTGAAACACTGTCAGGTGTGTGACGACTCTCTTGTGTAGCTTCCAAGTGACCAAAGAGTCACCTCCTCCTGAACTGCTACGCTGAGATGATGCACCATCTTTATCTACACTTCGAGGATTTCTGCTTCCTTTTCATTCTGTGCTTGCTTTCATTAGAGCTACACTGTGTTTTTCTGCTCGCCCTCAGGTTTGCAATTCAGCGATCCTCATTATTATGTCAGTGTTGTAAAGGCAGCATCGGTTTCAGCATATGCCTCCGACGACCTCCGGCATACCATGGGACTTGTTTGTGTTAAAGCACAGCGTTTAACATGAAGGGAAATGGCCCCCCGCCTGCGAAATTTTTGAAACCTGTTCATTAGAGTGTGCAGTCGGCGTTCCTTTCCGTTTTGGATTTCAGGGAAGCCCCTGCCACGCACACTGTGCCCACCTCCTCCTCAACCATAAACTACACAATGTTCTCCTCATCCAACAACAGACACGAATACGCTAAAGAGGTATTAAACGGCTGAGGACTTACAGGTTCTCTAGGGATGCGAAACAAGAGCTAGAAAGCTGGGGGGCTCCCTGGCTAGCAGCCTTATTCTGCTCTGGGTGGAGTCCTGCGGCACCTGCATGTTGCCCAAACTGTCACTCCTTCTTTTTGTTGTACATAAACAAAAAACGAATGCATGACGTGCACGATGGCAGCCTACTCAGGACTCACTCGCGGAGAGGACTGCAGGGCCGCACACTGAGGTGTGGTGGGCTGTTGAGCCGCCCTTCGATCCCCTGCTCCCGTCAGGGTGCCACTTTCTGCCTCCTGCATAAACATCTTTGTCACATTATAAATTGGTAATTCTGAGCAAAACCGGAATGCAACACGCTGCCATGCTTGTGGGCCTGCCTTTTGCTCGACGCCATCACTCACAGATGATCAGTGCTGTTTATGTGTTTTCTTCCTGAAGGTGATTTTTAAAGCATTAGGTGTCCAGGGTTGCTCTTGAGAACATAATATGTTCCCCCCTCTCTTAAAGAGCAGCACTGTGGCACTCTGGAGTAGCCGATACAGGGTTTACAAGATGGGCCAGTACTAATGAAAAGTCACAGTATAATGTCAGTGATTTGTGGATCCTTATCAAAAGCCATTTAACTGATTCTCTTATAAAAATCAGTCTTCACTATAAATACTGGGCAAAATGTTTATGTTTGTGGAAATGTAAAAATGAGTTGGGATGAAATGGAGAATTCTAGTCTCGGTATTGTTCTTTGTAGCCATAGTACAGATGACACAGGATGGTCTGTTGTATAACTGTGATTGTTACACCAACTATAACTGTATCCAATCCATCATTATGGTGATACGGTGCAAACTGTGGAGATGATTCCCCCACCCTAAAGAGCTATGCAAATAAAACAAGGGCATTTCTTCCACCTAAATCTCAACTTAAATGAGTTCCACAAGTGAAAATTACCTTCTGTCCCCACATGCTGCTCTAATCAGGCATAAATTGCTATGCAAAAAACAGAAGTAACTGCTGAACGCTCCAGGCTGCTATGCTTACGATGCTCATTACTCGTGCCACAGTCTGAGGCCAGGGCTTCCCGGGGGGGGGGAGAAGGCCTAAGAGAGCCCCCCCCCCCCCCAGAATCTGGCATGACAATAATTTTTCAAAAAATCCCACTACATTCATACTGGTTGTCATGCTAACACTGTGTCTGAGCATGAAATACCTGAGAAAACAAGGAAATTACATTACACTATTTCATTCACAGTCATTTAGGCGTTCCCTATTGACAAATGATAATAATACTATGCATTACTAAGCACTAAGAGCTAAATTTGTCACACATATTTTGCTTCTTTTATGGATGAAATTGCAATATCTACTTAAGATTACTCAATATCAAGCATTTACTAGACAGATGAAAATCAGTCTGTGCACATGGCTTTGGTTTCCATTTTATGTTTTTTATTAATCATATAAATAAAATAAGGAAACATGAATATTGTTTGGTTGATTTTACTTGGAACATAGTGTTGATAAAAAGCGAACTGCAATAACTCAAGTCTACTTTTACACACGTCTTTGTCCATCCATCTTCCGTACACCCTTGTGCTATGCAGGGTCGTGGGGTGGGGTGCAGTTTTTCTGTTAGAGTTTGGTGGTTGGGTAGGTATAGCTTCAACAAGAATGAGAGTGAAAAATGAGACTTGAGAATTAAATTAGTTCATGTAGATACTGCACTAGCATTTAATACATACTGGGAATTACTGGGTCCAAAATAAACCCCCAACACTAAATTATCTTATGAAAGACAAGTTCAGCTAATTGTGAAGCAGAACCTGGTTCACTTTCAGTAAATTTAGTGAAACTGGTTTTCAGTTCATTATATGAGTGTTGTACAGAATTATTTCTAACATTTGTCTATTTTAAACTTTAACCTTAACACTAATGCTATCTTTTCCAAATATATATTTCTCCAATTTTCCACTCACAAGTAAGTGGAATAGAACTGATGCTATTCTAATCTATTCCACTTTGTATTTTAGTTTTAACTGCCAATATGCTTGGACTACAGAAAATAAAAACTGAAGGAGCAAGATCAGTTCACGTTTAATGACTCTTCATCTTTCCAGAAATTACCTGATATAGTCTCTGTTTGTCATCTTCACTTGTTTCAAAAGTCAACAGGTATATTTTGTGGGTAATAAACAGTTGAGTCCAATAGCCTGGGGTTATTCAGACTGGCGGGAACTTTTTTTTGTGAAACTGTTTTTCAAAGGATGCAAAGTGTCGTTTCTTTCAGGTCAGCGCTTTGCTCTGGGGAGCTGCATTTGAAGAACAAAGCGAAATTTAATGCAGCATGAATGAGGTGGCTGGTAATAGGTATTGCTCAGCCGGCGGAGGGCAGATGCAGAGCTACAACGATATAAACTGTGGTTTTAATTGTACCTTGTAAGTTATGGCTAGCTGGCTCAGATGACACCGTTCTATAAGGATCAGCGAAACGTGGCATTAAAGGGCCACTTTAGTGGTGTGGAGCCGACAGTTTGTCAGCAGAATCTCTGGTGACGTTGTGAGGTCCAGGAAGGCCAGGCCCCTGCTGGCTATAATTGAATATTCTGTTTCTATCAGAGAAAGGGACAGTGAGGTGACCCACAAGCACACAGCAGGGAAGTAGCCCCTACTCTCTGCGACCCCTCTTATGGCAGGCAGAGAGCCGCCCTCTACCATGGAGAATCAGAAACGGCTGCATGTGCAAAATTTTGGGGTGGCGGGGGTTTGACAATGGCAGCATGTCTGAATGGAAGTGAATGTGGGGCCAGG
>JABFEA020000038.1:23485591-23531136 GCA_019775915.2 Cyphomyrus plagiostoma
CCGTTGTGCTCGCTGGGCGCCGGGCTGCCGGGGGGCGGGGGCCCGCGGCCTGGCAAGCTAATGTTGCAGATGTCAGAGGTCTGAATGCTGAGGGTAAAGGCGATGGAGATGGTGACAGCAAAAATGAGTAGTGAGATAGAGCCAGCCAGGGCTCAGTAAGACACCATGTATTCTGGAAAGGAAACTGATCAGTCACATTTATGGCAGTCCAGCAAACAATGGGCACCAAAGCTCATAGGGCCACCTCTGCTATTTCTATTGTATGATTGTTTTTCTCAGTGGACTGGGGGCTTGTGCCAGACCTCATTTTCAGAGCTCCACTTATGCTGAACTGACCACTTGCAACATATGCCTTAAGCACCTTACTTGATGCACCATGTATGCCTGTGTGTATGCATGGGATTTGAGGTGTTTAATTTTCCCCATGGTTACACTGTGCCTTAGTCTACCAGAGAGGCTTTGGCACCTTTCTGAGCCTGTGAATTTCTCAGAGTTTGGTTATTCTGATGACTGTCCTCCGAAATATATCATCATTGCCCTTGGGAGGATAATATCATAATTGGAATTTAAACTATAATAGTACTGTAATTTGAAAAATCAGTTCTGTGTTAGTGCACTCCAATAGACTGGCGTTTCAGCTCTGTTTGCTCTTCTTCATTATACCTGTATCTGCATAAAAGCTATATTGGATGCATCACATCTACGACTTGTTGTCGCTTTTAATGAGATCTCGTTAAGCATGGCGACGTTTCTAAATTGTCTGTAGTGTAGGTAGGGCTGGGTGTTGAGGCCCAAAAATAAGTTTTGTTTTTATTTTAACAATTTCTACAAATTAATTATTTAAGAACAAACACATTTTTTGAATCCAGGGTTTTCCCACTGTACTGTATATAGGTATGATTGAAAAGACAGTGTGATACAAATGTGAGTAGGAGTGGTTTACTTAGCAATACATGATGTAAAAAGACACAGCTGAGGCACCATGAAGGACACACACACCTCCTCCAGAAACGACAACACTAGTAATCGTGACCACGATAGCACCTGCACTGACAAATGCAACAAATGCTTGACTCACCAGCTAATACCTAAGCCTTGGCATAGCCATCCATCCATCCATCCATTGTCCAAAACCACTTATCCTACTGGGTCACGGGGGGTCCAGAGCCTATCCTGGAAGCAACGGGCACAACCCTGGATGGGGGGCCAGCCCATCGCAGGGCACACTCAGACACCTACGGGCAATTTGGCAACTCAGCATGTTTTTGGACCGTGTGGGGAAACCAGAGTACCCGGAGGAAACCCCACGGGGAGAACATGCAAACTCCACACACGTGAAACCCAGGCGGAGACCAGAACCCAGGTCCCAGAGGTGTGAGGCAACAGTGCCAACCACTGCACCACCATGCCACCCCTGCCTTGGCATATACTGTATAAGGTAAAACACACATGCAACACGTGAGGGTAATCAGGGCAAGATAACTGATATTTACCAGACAAAAAACAAGATTTCTTGCTTGTTGGATTTAATTTACTTTAAATGGCCTTTATCTTTGTTAACTTACGTTTAGCTCAGACTACCTTAAATCTGACAAGTTATCCAGCTAAGCAAGAAATCCTGCTTTCGGAAACAGGCGTCAGTTCTAGCCTGGTTAAATGCTAGCCATTGTTAGCAATATCAGTTGATAACAATACATTATGTGGTATTTTGTGTTTAAAAAGACCATAGCAACATGTCCACAGATTGCGGTCTATGTATGACCATTTTAATGAGCCACACATAAGTGCTAACAAAGTAACAGTATAAAACTACAGCTTTAACTTCTTTTGAAAAGAGTGCAGCCATCTTGAATTCTGAAGTTGGGGCTGTGTAGATTCCTCCGATGTTCTGACTTCAGGTGGCATTATAGCTGTAATTTCCAACTAGGAAATTTAAATTGAATGCAGCATAATTCCACAAACAGTAGAGATCAGGATAACAAGGAACAGGTGAGGGTAATTGACAGGAACTAAAGTATTTAATACTAGGATTGCAAGTGAAACAAAGCACTACTACAAAACCAAATAGACACAGGCAGGAATGACCAGACAGATATGAAACAAAGACCTATACTTATATAGGTCTATAAGGGAAAAAATAACTAAGGGGAAAAAAACAGTGTTAATGGTCTCCTGCCAGCCTCAAAGCCATGATTATAGGAGAGGTTCGGTACTGGGCCACTTGCTCAGCCCAGTTAGGCGCAAGGCAGCCCAGGCCACAGCAGAACACATTAGGGACTAAGGGGCTACTAGACTGAGGAGGGAACATGATGGGCAGTGACACCTGCTGGCCAAATGGGGAAGAAAAGAGAGAGTAGGACAAGGCAGGGATAGGATCCTGATACATATGGAATGCAAGAGGAAAATCATGCTGCATTTTACACATTGTCTTATACTAAAAATTCAAGTTAATCAAAAAAATCACACTATTGCCCAGCTCAAAATGTATGCTTAGCTTCGGGTGCATGCGCCCTTTGCTAGATGGGCTTCCCATCCAGGTTGCCCTTTGTACGGCAGCCTGCCCCACAGGTTTACCCTGACCCTATACTGGAAAAGAACATTAGGAGAAATGTGAGTATGCACAAATAGATGAATGCAACACTTCTGGTGCTGCTCTGAGCAGCTGCCTACTACAGCGGCTCCTGTGTATTTTGTTTGTTTCTGTTGTTTTTACATAAGCTAAGTATTCACTTTATCTGTAACTTTTTAGATACCATCCTCTGGTTACCAAGGCGCAGAGCAGGAATATTTTTTTAATGCTTTTCTGCCTGTCAGAATACGTTTTTGACCACGGATGGCAGGATCTATGCGGAGAGACTGTGGTTTGCCTACGCTCAGCCACGACTGTTGGGCCTGCATCCTTTGTTTCCCCCGTAGTCACAGTTGCTGGCCGAGCTGCCGGCAGAGCTGGGATGGTGTCCCTGGGAGTCTGGATCTGGAATACAAGGGGAAGGCACAGACTTTACCTGTTTTCTATCATCATGGGCAACATGAGATTGCTGGTAAAGTTCTCAGCTCTGACGAGCAGCCATGGGGAATACAGACACTGCAGTCTCATGTGTTTTACAGAAACTACAGACTCACAGAGATGATTTTGCCTCATGCGTGTGTGAACGGAAGCAGCAGCAAAGGCGATAAGAAGAAGGGGAGTTGGGCCTGCTGTTTTTATGAATGACAAATGGTGCAATCTGAGACACATCACAATTATAGTAGAGGTTTGCAAACCAAGTCTGGAGCTGCTTGCTGTGGAATTGCGCCTGTTTTACAAACTACTATATGACGTACTATAAACATATTTGTTTGCATACTGTTCCTATAAAGACAGTGTTTTGTTTCTCCAATAAGCAATGGTGGATCACAAAGGACAGGAAGGACATACTGAACAAGAAGAAGGAAGCCTTCCAGTGTGGAAACTAGGGAGAGCTTACTTGGGTGCAAGTGGAACTGAAGAAGCAGCTGCATGCTCCCACAGTCCCCTGGATCATGGACTATCCAACCTACAGGTGACAGTTAGTGAGGCTCCAGAGCTGTATTTCAGAGATGGTGGTGAACAACACCAGGGCACCTCAGGGAAACACCCTGTCTCCCTTCCTTTTCACCATCTACATAATCGACTTCCAGTATAAAACCAGCACCCACCATCCACAGAAGTTTGACAACACCCCCTATTTAGGGTTCATTGACAATAGCGATGAGTCACTCAGAGTATGGGAGACTAGTGAAGGGTAGTGTCTTATGGTGCAGGGCAAACCACCTGCAGCTAAACATCAGTAGGACAAATGAGTGGGGGATTTCCGGCCTGTCAGGGAGTCCCTGACAACATTCACAATCCAGCTGGAGGAAGTGGAGGTGGTGCACTCCTACAAGTACCTGGGAGTTCACCTCAACTGTAACAATGGACAACACAGTGCAAGAAAAGCCAGTGCAGACTCTTTCTAAGGAGGCTTGGGTCTTGACATATGCAGCAAGCTGCTAGAGATGTTTTATGAGTCCATAATGGCCAGCATTGGATTGTTGAGGAAGCAAGATCTATCAGGTGATGGAAAATGCTTGACTTATCATGAAGGCCAGCTCCATTGTAAGACCAGCCATGGACCTTCTGGAGGCAGCTGTAGAGGAGATGATGTTGGAGAAACTGAAGAACATCATAAACAATTCTGCCCACATCCTCCATGGGGGACTCTCTTGGAGCACCGACTCATTCCACCATGGTGTGCTAAGGAAGAATATTTTCTGCTTCCACTAGGTGGTTGCATGCCAACCTACACAATCTGGCTCACACAGAGACCACAACAGAGTTTCAGTTTCTTCCCAGTTTACTGTCAACACCTACTGAATTATTTACAGTAGTATTTACAATATTTACAGGAATACACAGACACAGGTGAGGACATACAAACACGTCGTCATTCAAGGGGTAAGCCAGGCCAAATCAATACATAAATTCCAACACTAACCTAACAAACATCTGTTAAACCTGTACACCAAGATAATGGGTAAAAAATTAAACAAATCTGCCCTAACTCTCCAGCTAGACCAAAATCATAAGAACACAGGACCCGTAAAAGAAAACAGGGCTTCCAGCAGTGGTAAGACAATACATGAAACCAAATACCCACAATCCGCAATATGAGCAACCACTAGGTAATGTTAACCATAGTACTACTTCTGGAGAATGCAGAGGGTAACGCAACAACTAGCACTAATCATGATCTTGGAAGGGCCCCACCTAGTGTAAGGGAAGACAACAGTCTTACCACGATAAAATAAAAAAAGTATGGCACTGATTGTTATTCATTTTTCAACAATCTTTTGTGTATTGTATTAAATTTATCGTGTTCAGTTGTATCTATGCAGCTGTATGTAAGCAAATTCCCCTTTTGGATCAATAACGTATATCATCCATCCATCTGTCCATCCATCCACTCATGCGCCCATCCAGTCTAATCTAATCTAATCTAATTTAATCTAATCTAATCTAATCTAATCTAATATAATCTAATCTAATATAATCTAATCGGCACTGTCCAACACCAGTCATTAATCACTCATTATACCAAGAGATGCAGCTGATGTATATAACACACACCACCTTAACGTGAAAAAATATATTGATTGTCCTGAATGAGCATAATGAATAATCTTATTGCTATAATCAACAATACATAGTTGTCTTGTTATTTTTGCAGCAGTGGCATCAGCCTAGCAGCGGGTATATCTATAAATGGCTGACTCAGTGAAGTATAGTGACAGGGTAATAGCAGGTGTCTATTTTTGTGCATCTATGTCATGATGGAACTCTCAGTACGATAAATAGCCAATAAAATGGCAGTTAGTCTACATGTGTGGGAGGGAGAGGTGAAGGGCAGCAACACCTGCTGTTTTCGATTCTTTTGCTTATTTTTGCTGCTCTCCTGGTTCTTATTAATCTTGCCGTATATGGTTACAGCCCCAAAGGTTTCTTGCATTCAAAGCGATGTCTTGAATCACGTTGTCTGCCCCCCGCCTTACAGTCCCTAGTGTCATATGGCTGCCTTCCCTCTATGAGGCACCATGAGGGCGTTTCTAGTTGAGGAGCCAGGCTGAGCCCCCTGACTGTGAGGAATCGGGTTATTGTGAAGAGTTTCCCTGCATCGCCACAACGGGGAGGGGTCAACATGGAATGTAGGAACTAAGCTTCATCCATCTTCCCGCCACTTTTCATGAGCAGGGTGCCAGAGCCTTGGAGCCAATCCCAAGGGGCACAGGACAGGAGGCTGGGGTTCACGATGATTATATCATCCGTAGGCACTCTAATCCCAAAGGAACTAGCATCTCTAGACACCAGCAGTAAAATCTAGAGTCAGCTATAAAAATTTAAAATCATACTATAAGCATTAACCCACTCAATGACACACCAGCAGTTCAGAACTGGGAGCAGCCTGGGAAAATGATGAAACTGGAATGCACTTATAATATATTATTTCCTGCTCTGTTTTCTGAATCTTCATTTATGTATGATTCACACAATTTGAACTATTATCTGGAGGTTTGGGGTGATTCAGTAGCACAGACAATGTTATTTGTCATCTAATGTGGGAGGAATTACCATCAGCCAAACTGGTCTCTGCAATGAATGTATCAGTGTGTGTTGGAAGGTGTAATTGGATTTTCTCTTGTTAAGGCGAGGGCAGATTTAATAATTAGTTTTAAAAAAAAATAACAGATGGAGAAAGTATTGATATCTGTTGGAAGATATAATTGAATTCAACGTAGTTTAGGGGCTGACTTTCTTAATAATTACGTCTGGCAAATTTGGAGATGGAAAGAGATTAGATAATTCTATACAGACTATACATCTCAAGATCTTGTATATATAATTTCTTCAGGAGGAATTAAAACCTTGGAAAGACACCCAAAGAGATAATTAAGAAACATATAGTAGTGTTAGATCTTTAAATATTTTGCCTGTGTAGATTGTACTTTGAATTATATGACACTTTTTACTGATGATATGATTCCATCTGGGACAATACTGGTCCATCCATCCATCCAGGGCAGGGAACTTCCTGGCAGAATGCTATATTATAGTCCTTAAATTTATGCAATCACACAATATGGGCAATTTAGCAAAACCAGTCTGGACTACTGTATATGCCGGAATTATCTGCTCAATGGCTGCCCTAGGTAATGTATGTTAGGTAATGTTCTGCCTCTGGGAAATTCTATGTGCTACATAAAAGAATCAGAGAAAACTTTTAGCTATATTTATTTTTTATCTTTTTGTTATGCATGAATGTCCTGACTGAAGCTTTGAGATAGTACTTTTATGTTGCTTTAATGGGATATTTGGGTATTGCCTATTCAATTCAATTCATTTCCTGGATAACCTTATGCAGTCGTTTATCATCGGCCTAAAAAATAATTACCAAAGGAATGAAATATGCATTAATATGTCATTGCTGAGAAAATACCTGTGCTTAACAGTGTGATGTCCCCTTTTTTAAGTTATAAGTTATATTAAAATGGATGGTTCTGTTATTTATACTTTTGTGTTCTCCAGCCATAACATTTGAAATACATGGGTTTTTAATGTAAGATGGCTTCATGCAACTTGTCAGCTGTGAAGAAAAGGGGATTGGAGACATTACACATTGTCGACCGCCAGGCTGACGGAAAACATGCCGGTGAATTAGCTACACACAATAAGGTCTCAGCACAATATCGCGAAACACTTCAGGCTTAGGGATGCATTACAGAAAACAAAAGCGCTAACAGAAACGTGATCAGTGCATGATTTTTGACATACGAGGTGCAATTAGTATTATCAGTATTAAGCATTTGATTGCAGTTACACATCAAAGACTATCCTAGAAAGATCCTTACACAACAGGCCTAATTTTGTAACAGACTAATTTTAATATTGCTAGCTGATTCAAACACTTTGAGTGCTTTTCCGCAATGGAGCAAAAGGACACAACGAAGGATCACTACCGAGCTACCAACTATCATCATCTTCAGATCAACATTTTAATTAATTCCAGAATTAGCTATAAGTACTAATAATGAGAGTAAAACAGGTCTTCCTTCGTGATGCAAATGCAATGCTGAGAGCATGTTTGTATGTGCGTGTGTGTGTGTGTGTGTGTACGATAGAATGAGAGAGAATGATAGACAGGGAATATGTGCAAAAAGCACATACAGAAAACCATCCTGTGCTCTGCTATGTACCATCCTCCCCTCTAACAGCAGCAAATGTGCATTGACTCTAGGAACATATTGTTAATGACTTGGAGCTAATGTTTCTGGAGTTTAACAGTATGCCCCCTACACACTTAGATAGTACTTTGGCACAGCTGGAGACTGGCTGGCATACAGCAGTATGACATTAATAAAGGTTTGACCGGGCCTGTGCTTCCAGAAAGGGGGAAAAAAGGAATTATCCACCTCTAAATTTACCCCTCAGATTAAGCTCACACACTTTGAGCAGATATGGCCAGCTGTATGTGACACTATCTATCCCTACCCATTTTTTTACACATCAATGCAAAACATCAAGTCATCCTCTGGATCATTATTCATACATGTAAGAAATATTCAATGACAAGATGAGGTTGTGCATTAGAAAGATACATAACCAGGCAAACCACGTTTTTATGGCAAATAAAGCATACTGTAGATGCCAGTAGGGAATGTATTTGAATTATTTCTAACTAGATGTTTATACACAGCAGTACCAGCCCAGTGGTCTCTCAGATGGAATATAACATTGTGAAAATCAATAGCCATGCATTTTTCTTACATATCCTGCTTCCATTAGAGTTTGTGCATGATTGCATTGAAAATCTCTCCATTTATTTTTTTCCAACAGCACAAAAAAAGTGTTTAGCCTGCCAGTTTCAGCCAATTATGATGTGTTGGCAAATTTGCCACATCTTTTTAAATTCAGATTAAAAACTATGTGGAATCCAATATCTTCAATTGAAGTTTGAAAAACGCACACACACCCCCACCCACACACACACACATACCCCAACCCTAACCCTAAATGTAGATGTAGCTATCTGCCTGTATTTTTCCTCTTGGAATGTGTTTTCATGGGGGCCAAATTCTGTAGAAAGACTCTCACTATGAATGAAGAATAACATTTGTGTTCAAAAGGGGCTGATATTAACTGATGTTTATTACATAGAGAGATGAATGCATGGGAACTGCTGGTGGTTTGAGAAAACAAAGAACTGAGAAATACGACAAGTGAATGTCCATCCATCCATCCATTATCCAAACCGCTTATCCTACTGGGTCGCGGGGGGTCCGGAGCCTATCCCGGAAGCAACGGGCACGAGGCAGGGAACAACCCCGGGTGGGGGGCCACAAGTGAATGTCTCTTTCAATATTTTTTTTTGATGTCATGATACTAGGCAATTGTAAATATTGGTGCGGGCCATATTGATTAATATGGTAATAAGGTAACGGCAAGTTAATGTGAATGCCGACAAGGGTAACTAGGCAATAATGTCAAGGAAAATTTCATTTGTTGGCAGATTTACAATTGATTCAACCCAGTCAGAAAGACGTCTGATAACTCAAAGATTCACATGCATCAGAAGTTACTGACAGCTTTGTGGTTTTTGCACCTTAGGGTAAAAGTGGTGTTCTTTCTGTTTGTTCTGTTACTGCATAATTGAGACAGTAACAGCAAGTGATCATTTCATTTTCCAATTCACTAAGTGCTCAATTTAAGCCCTGGATTTAACATCTGTAACACAAACAGATTTGTATAAATGTTGGCAATGCAAATTGCTGTGTCAGGTTTATCCAAGTATTATCACCACTTAAGACAAAGTTGGAATACTGGCCTTGCTCTCAGTGAGATTTTATTTGTTTAACGGAAGGACAGTGCCGCGTTTGATTACACAAAAATGGGAGCCTATTCCCTTATAAGATTACATGTATGCAGCTGTTGTATTGAAAAGAGCTTAAATGACTATTTACATAGTCATTTAATAAGCATAACATCAGTGTTGTGCATATCTGGATACATTTAATAGTCATAGGAATAAGGAGAATAAAAAATATTAAATTATAATTATATAATTGAATAGAAATTATTTTAAATCTAACGCCAAAAACAATACTATAGACTCCAATACAGTCAGGAAAATCGTAGCGGTATGAAAGTAGCAGTTATTTAAAAGTGAAGCAAAAGGAAGTATATGTGCAATATTTTGCTTGTCATGGTGTCCCCTGCTTCATACACTAAGCCTCCTGGGATACGTTCCAAGTTCACCACAAGAGTGTATACGATGAGTGATAAAGCAAGATGGATGAAGTGATGTTTCTGTCGACTGACCATGAGTCCTACACTTAACGCTCTGCAGACTAAAGAGGCTTAACATCTCAGAAGTTAGCCACACGTTACATGAAATATGTGTGTATATAAATTGACACATACATGATATTAAATAAAGCTGCTTATTGTTTATACATATTGTATAAACCTGTGACCCTGCTCAAGGTAAGTGACTGGAAAATGGAAGATAAGCTTGGTGTTGGGGAGCAGGTCGGCCAGCATCCCTGGGGGGGCTGGGATTAAGGGTCCTGCTCAAGGTTTACACAAGGATTACGAACCACATGATTTGTCCCCACGACTTTCCGAACATCAGGGGCGTAGCTAAAAATTCTGGGCCCCCTAACAGAATGTCACCTTGGGCCCCGGCTCGGGTTGGCACTGAAGAATCTGAATCTCTAGAAATACATGTCCCATGTGTAACTCATTTGCCGAGTAGGAGAGACCGATCTTATTTTGCAGGGGCCCAAGGGTATATTTTGGGCCCCCTATATGTTCTAGGCCCCCCATATCTGCCAGGGTATCCATGCCACTATGAAACCCCATTGAAAGTGTCTCTGTGAGATGAAATGCAGTGGACTTCTTAGCTGCTCACTGCTTACATCCATGAAGACAAGAACTTCAGGGCAATTAGTTTTTTTCTTTCATTATTCCCATCCCTTGAATTGTGTTTTGATAAGGTTGTTCAGACTTGTACTGCACAATAGTCTCCTCCCTAGACTGGGTCACTTTGTTACTGACAGGGGAAATGTTTAAGACTCTTAAACACAAATCATACACAAAAATTTCCTGCACATATCATAATTCATCAAAAGCGGTTCCCTCCACCCATCATCCTGATAATGCAATTTATTTAATCAAAATTAAAATGAATTTAAATCAAATTAATTAGCATTAAAATGACTAGAATGTGTACAACTACAACCCATTAAAACATTAACTAAGTGCATCAATTTTAGCTGCAAAGCCTTTATGGAATGGGGTGAATTCCTTTTTAATTGAAATTTTAAGCATTTTAAGCATATTATTTTATTGTGATCCATATTAGTTGGTTTTATCGTCTTTGGTCATTTTTAATGGTCTATATAATTCAAGATGTGGAGGAACCAAAGAAATCAATATTTAAAAGAGCTATGACTCTGCTGTAGTGCTGGTGACAGCAGAGTGGCCTTACATGTCCACCGCTGGCCTAGCATTGGTGCAGATTCCTACTGGCCCAGATTCCCTCTCACAGTCCAAAAACATGTGGCTATGTTAATAAGGGAGATTTATTTTGTGTGACTCTCTTCTGATTTGTGCTCTAGGTCTCCTGGGAATATGCACTGATAGATTCTGTTATTAACGTGGCCCCTCGCAAACTACCCAATAACATTACATATCATGCATAATGGAGCATATAGAGAGGTGCACCTTTCCCATGTTAGAATTATCATACAGTTCTCTCTTACTATTGGATGGAAAGTGGATGGAATGTGTCACCTCTACACGTGCATTGTCACTCTGCACTCTTAATAATAATTAAAAAAAAAACTCTATTGTGATTTTCTTTCTGCGTAAACATATATAATTTCATGTCTGAAGAGACCTGGGTTTTAATTTTGTCAGTTGCTAGGAGATGAGGTCAACTGTTCTTGCAGCGCAGTTGATTTTTCCACAGAGTACAATAAAATTCTCCATGAGAAAATAGCCTTGGGAACAGAGATAAGGTTAACACTATTTAATCGGACTCCATTTGGTTAATAAGAACACATGCGATACTTCAGTTAATGGAAGAAGCACAGAAATCAACACCATAGAAAAATATAATTCACCCAAATTACAGGCAATTTATTAACACAGAAGCAAATTAATTCAGTTTCTTGGAATATAAATGGAAATTATCACGATAATGACAGAATACGAAAAAATGAGTGAAAGGCGGGAAATAGGTGAGAATGAAGAGGAAAAACAATAATTTCCCAAATATTGATCATTTTCAGTTATATTGCTGATGTTGTACAATCAAGACATCAAAGTCGCCAAGCATCATGTTAAAGCATGAACCACATCCGCTGGTCAGCATGAGTAGATATGTTTTTCGGTTATAGTGGAGAGGAGCTTAGAGAGTATACATGACCCAGATGTAAAATCATTTGAATGAAACAGATTGACCTGCCATTTGTAATGGTACAGTTCAGGTATATGAACATTTTTCCCATCACATACGATGCAGAATTCATATAGTTTATAAATACAGTAGTTTGCTTGAAATTTAAAAGGTGTCCAGATATGCACAGCATTGATGTTATGCTATTTGTCAGATCTTTCTTTATATAATTCTTAAAATCAATACAAGATTATGTTTATTACAGTACATCAGTGAATCATAAGGGTGCTTAAATAAACAAAATACTTGCATTTAGATAACTGTGTTAATTTAAACAGTAACTATAAAAATACTTTTGGAATGGCTTTGTTCTGATATTAGCATTTATCATATTGTGTAGACTTTTTTTTTTACTATTTCATTATGCAAAAATGCTACTTAATACAGTCTTAATACAAATAAGACAAAGTAAAGCAGATAGAAACACTGCTTAACTATAAAGATTGTAGACTAGATTTATACTCTCTAAGAGCCATGTAATGATACTGACATGGTACTACAGTAAATGGCAACACTGACCCACAAAATCCACAAAGGATGTAATACTGAAGAAAGATAATGCAGAAAAGGAAGCCGCAAATATCGGACAGCCAGCAAGGGGCTAATTTATTACCAAATTCAAAAAATTAATTACTTATAACTAACGTGCAGATAATTACCTCTTAGTTCTCATTTGTTTATATAATCTTTATAAAAGGTATAATCATTAATTCTTTTGATCTGTATGTGCTTGTGAGACACTGGTGCACGCAGAGAGGCCTCTGAAGATACTCATGAATCTCTAGGAGAACATGAGGTTAAAACGTAGATGGTGCCCATGTGTCCCTGTGCCACAGAACAGCAGACACAGGGGCGACAAACCCACCGGTCGGGCCACTAGTTCCACCTTTCAGAACACATTAAATTTTTTGTGTAATGTTTCCCAATTCAAGTTATATATGCTAACTATGCTAGTAGATAGTGACTCAGATATGAAAAAGTCAAGTCTTTGAATTCACAATGACACTAATGAATCTTGACAGGCAATGAATTGCATTTCCACATCCAAAAGTATATTTAACTCCGAGCTCATATTTACCTTCTTCCAAAAACACAATGAGAACCATATATGTTTACATTTATTGACATTGATTTATTGTTTCTGCGATTGTGAATGTAACCATGCAGGAAAAGAGCAGGTGCACAGCGGTCTGAGGGAAGGCAGAGCTTTGTTACTGTAGGTGTTGGGTGGTATAAGGCGAATCACCAGCCCCGTGCTGGTGGATTCAGCTACAGCAGGGAGTCACCCAACGCATTTTGCATGCAACCAGAGAGTGCAGAATCGGTGCAGTGCTATTCATGCCTTGGGATCTGCGCTAATAACATTCTGCAGTGTGAACAGATAATCCATGTCAGGGGGACACATTGAGCTATTTCAGGTTTTGCAAAGTGCTTTCAAACTGAAAGGCTCCTGTGTTTGGCTAAATAGTTCAGTCCTTCTTGTGCTTTGGCTGGTTTGTTTCCTTGATTGAAAGACGCATCCAGCTATTTCACATTAACAATAATGACACATAATTATAAGAAACTGACCAATCATCACACAAGAATGTGGTGTTGAAGTGAAATCCATCCTTTACCTTCCACTTGTCTGTGGTTCAGGTCGCGGGGGTAGCAGCTTCAGGAGAGATACCCAGACCTCCCTCTCCCCAGCTCCCTCTACCAGCTGGATGCCGAGGTGTTCCCAGGCCAGCCGAGAGATATAATCCCTCCAGTGAGTCCTGGGTCTGCCCCGGGGCCTCCTCCCTGTAGGACATGCAGGGAAAACCTCTCCAGGTAGCCGCCCAGGAAGCATCTGCACCAGGTGTCCAAACCACCTCAACTGGCTCCTTTCGACGTGAAGAAGCAGCGGTTCTTCTCTGAGACACTCCTGGATATCCGAACTTCACACCCAATCTCTAAGGGAGAGCCCAGACATAGGTGAGGGTAGGGACGGAGATGGACCAATAGATCGAGAACTTTGCTTTATGGCCCAGTTCATTCTTAGCCATAACGGACCGGTTAAGCAACTGCAAAACTGCAGATGTCGCTCCGATTCGTATGTCCAACCCTCGATCTTGCCTAATCCTCACTCATGAACAAGACCTCAAGATACTTGAACTCTTCCACTTGAGGCAATACGTCTTCCCTGACCTGAAGAGGGCAATCCACCCATTTCCGGACTTGGAGGTGTTAATCCTCATCCCTGCAGCTTCGCACTTGGCTGCAAACCGCCCCGGAGCACGCTGGAGATCCCCAGCAGATGAAGCCAACAGGACGACATCATCTGCCAAAAGCAGCGAGGCAAGTCTGAGGCCACCAAACTGGACACCCTCAACACCCTGGCTGCACCTAGAAATCCTGTCCATAAATATTATAAACAGGACCAATGACAAAGGGCAGCCCTGGTGGAGCCCAACCCGCACTGGGAGCTCGTCCGACTGATTACCAGCAATGCGAACCAAGATTCTGCTCCGTTCATACAATGGAATACAAGTGAAATCCCGGTCCTTTTAATTGAAATGGCAGTTTACAAATCCTGCCCCAGCTCAAAGTCTCCTCCCTGACATGGATTATCTGGTCACCATGCTGTAGGGGCATTACATTTTAATGGGAGCCTACAAGAAACTGCAGCGTATGCTCTTTGGGGTGACTAAAGTCCTTTGGTATGCGTGGCAACCTAGTGCACGATTTATGAGCAGCCAAAGTAACATTCTTTGCTTATGTTTGCTTGGGGGTGGAAAGATACAAAGGTGAATGAGGCTGGCAAGCTGAATAAACTTTTAAGGAAAGTCCGAACTGTACTCCATTCCAAATAATAAGGTCCAACCTCTCAGCAGGGAGCTGGCAGGTCTGATGAGCACTTTCAGCCGCCGCCTGTCTCCCCGAAATGCATGGCCGATTTCTTCAGGAGCTTCATTATGCTGGCTGCCATTAGTTTGCTCAGTGCTTCTGGTTTCCACGCCCCTAACCCTATCTAGCCCGACAGATAGCAACCGATCTCTCCTTCAATCATTACTACAATTTGCTACCTGCGTTAAATTACACACCTTCCGTTGCTATACATGCTCACTATCTCAGTCGCAAACACCGACTTTGTACAGTAACGTTCATCACAGTTCAAAGACGCTGAGGGCATAGCGTAGATGTTCATTATTAAGGAGAATTCTCATTTTCAGATGTGATTTCCAAGATTTAACTGAACAAGAACCGAAACGCAGTGGAAACCCATTAGGTTTTATAGCTCTGGCTAGCTCACTCACCAAGTGCGCTGAAAACCACAAGTAATTACACTGCACCAGTGTAGCTGACTACAGAAATAAAACAGAACAAGAAAACTACTGTATATCACAACTAATTACACCAAAGAGACATTCACAACTCTTCCCCCATGCTCTGCTCTGTCCAGCCATAAGTTGCAGCTGGTATAATGACAGAGTCCCTACAGTACTGTAAATATCTTACTTATTCATTTAAAGATCGATTGAATTATTTGCCTATTCATTTATTTATTTGGTAGGGGTCTATTGTGCTAGGAATTATCAGCAAACAGGGAAACTGAAAATGCTGATAACTGTCCAGTTTGCTATTTGCATGTGCTTTGTTATTGTATTTTAGATTATAATTGTAAGCAAGGCATCATGAAACAAAATTAAAAAGCAGGATAGTTTTATCCTTGGTTACCAAGATTTGGTGATTAAGATGTTTTTTCTTCAGAATTTAACTGGACAACAAGTATGTTACTTGACCCAGGGAGGTCTTGAAATGTTTAATTGTGTAGACACAGGCCTCACTCTAATGTTCTAAACATTCTAATGAGAGAAGATCCAGCTGCAGATGTGCTGTTTTCCCAAATGGGACTAAATAAATAAATAAATAAATAAATAAAACCATGGTCAAAAACAGGCACTAGATCACAGACAAAACACAGAATGTCACCAAGATGGTAAGTGGTAGAAAATCACCAAATCCAAAACACAATACAAAGGTCAATGAAACCAATAGATCAAGCAGACATGGTGGACAGCACAAGGACAACACCCCATGAAGAGGTGCCCGAAAACAATGTCCTAATACAGTATATACAACCAGTGAAATGATTCCACGTGTGCAGCGAGAGCCTGGGGCGGCGGGCTGGACCAAAGTGGGTGTGACTAAATGGAAGCCAAGCTGGGTACAGGAATGATGCTCACTAATAATCATTTCTGCTTGCTAAATTTAACAAGTCTTCAGAGCCTTTAAATTACACCAAGTGGGGCCCCAGCTGACTTGACAGGAGAGCAGAAGTGACAGTGGAACTTGTTAAGGGAAGGTACCCTGGAGATGTACAAAACTGATGTGCATGTCAAAAGTACACATTCGGTAATATCTTTCACACATTTTCTGGTGACATATGAGAAAATGTAAATCTTAAGGGACTTTATTTTTCTTTTATAATTCTTCATTTCAGTGCATTTCTATCTTTAAAATATAAAATTCAGTAAAGCGCAGACTGTCACATACTAATTAAATAACAGCAAAGTCCAAAGCGGCGGCTCAGTTACACAGCAGTTAGCATTGTGGTTTGCATTTTCTGTCCATGTTTCTCTGGTTTTCTGGATTCACGCTGTAATACAAACACACTGAATTGGCCGCAGTTTGTGGTGACGCGTCTGCGTGTGAGGTCCCCCGCAGGGAACACCAACCCTAGCCGAGCGCCTCAGCTCCATGTGATCTCTCTCAGACCCTGGGTTATCTCACACCTTGTAGCGAATCCTCTCAAAAATGGACAGGACATCAGTTATGTAAATAATAAGTCGTTATACATGATTTTGAAAATGGTGTACAACACAAATGACAACAAATAATGGCTTCTAAAAGATAGTCTCTCTTCGCTGTCGGCTCAAAAAAACATAACTAACTTTTTCGAGAGTGGAAGTCCCTCCCCCTTACTCCCAAAGAATCACGGGAACTGTAGTTTCTAGCAACAACACAATACGTTAACTGAAACGTACTCTTTCAATAAATCAATTAAAATATAACTTAAATCGCTGTTATTAAATCAGATGTAAATAACAATAAATCAGTTTAAACAGCAATAAAGTTACTACACACCTCCTGTGTCTGCACGTTCTCCCAGTGTTCATACGGGTTTCCTTCAGCTATTCCAGTTTCCTCCCACACTCCTATAACACTCAATTAGGTTAATGAGTGTCCCTAAGCTGCACAGAGTTTGGGCGTCTGAACATGTGCACTGTGATGATCTGGAACCCAGTACAGGATACTATATGCTCTCTGGAATAGACTCCAGGGTCATCCCAGTACTGGAACTGTAAAGCTGTCAGGGATGGATGGATGGATGGATGGATGGATGGATGGATGGATGGATGGAAAATATACTATATTAGTAGCACAAAAAATGGGAATATTTAAAAATTTCACTCATACTTGATATTGCTCTGTCACTGGATGCCTTCTACGATCTTCAGTGAAAGTACTTGGTCTATTCATATGCAAACTGTGTCTAGTTTGTGTATTTCAGCATCAATGTTTGTGTCTTCAGATGCTCAATGGTTTCTCAATTGCTGTTGAGAGTAGCTGTCTTGACATATAATGCATTTATAGCAAATTACATTCATTTAGTGTGTTTGTGACAGATAAAAATGAAAAATGTGCAATGATTGGACTGATTAAAAAGTGAAGAAGAGTGTTATTTTTCTGGCTTGACAAGGCTTGCTGGGTCCTTTTTGAAACTGTCCTTATATCAACTCTGTGATGGCTCTTTTTTAAATGTCAGAATCTGAAACTTTTTAAATCTCCCATTTCAGGCTCTTTGTAAAAACTCCAGAGATAAACAAAGAAGATATAATCAGTGGCAGTTCTGAGGGCTGTCAGATATTTATGAGAGCAGTAATGGGCAGACTTGTTAAGGCCAACAAGTGCAAGAATGTCATCACATAAAGTCCATAAGGAAAACGCCCAGCAACTTACCGATTCCACACCTCAAAGAGTTCAGGTTTCAGGAAAAACGGGGGTTTCAACTCAATAAGAGGCATGCAGCCCTAATAAAGTGGCCACTGAGTGCATGTGATCTGCCGTGTTTCATGATCTTTTGTAGATTTGTGTATATTTCCACCACAGAGGCATTCTCAAAGACATGTTTAACAATGGGAAGACACTGAACACCATTGTCACAGTCTCAGGCTGATATTGTGCTGTCAGGAGACGAGAAGGACAAGCTGCCACGATTATTTGTGTGTGCAGCTTTGATGAAAACAATCTATTCACCCAGAGTGGTAGCTGTATGCATTGCTGTGTGTTTGGCACAGATTTCTAGCATGTGATGAATGCCACTGGATGTAAACATTAATGCGATTCTGACACAATCATTACGGATAAGTGGGGGGACGCAGCTAAGTGCCCCCCTGCTGCCATCTCAATGCTAAATTTGCCTCCTACTGTCAGAGGAAATCTACTCTTTGATTGGCAGTGCACCAACCACGGAGGCAGGTTGCCTCCAGAGGGAGAGTCCTGTGTTTTTTTTGAGCGATAGCTGTTCAGCAGAACATTCCAGTGCACACCGGCACTGAGAGGCAGAAGCCACCTTTTGTGGAACAGAATGAGGAAGTTTGATTAACAGGCGGTGAAAATTCAAAGTGGTGTGAAAACACTGAGCAACTTTGCTCTGCAGCTGACATCAGGCAAAATCAGTCCCATCATTCCACATGCATTATACTGCTCACTCAGCCAATATACAAAAATTTGAGGCGGAGATTTGGATCTGAGGTAAAAATTAACAACAAAGATGTAGATGTAAAATAAATATGATAAAAATAAATAAGTAAATATTTAGACACCAAACTCTGACCAATATCGGCACTGTGAGCTGACCCTCACATACTGATGCATCAAACTCTGACCAATCACAGCATTGTGAGTGAAGCCCCTTGTACTGACAGCAAACTCTGATCAATCTCAGCACTGTGAGCTAAGCCCCTCATACCGAGACACCAAACTCTGACCAATCACAGCACTATACTGAGGGGATCACACTTTCCATGGTGTGTGTCTGCAGGTTCCTCAATATATGCAAAGCAAGATTTTCATTGCTATTTAACCTTTCAGATTTCAGTAGAAGCGGTAAGACCAGAATAAGTGCAGGATAAAATGAAGTTTGTGTTAATGTGTGGTTCATTGAAACCCTCTTTTTGAAAGTATAATTATCAAAACTTCTTATGTCAGAAAATACAATTCTTAATAGGAGAAATAATTAATGTCATAACATTCTTTGGTTGCAGAATGTATACCCCTATGGCTGAAGAAAGAAAATTTTCACTTAAAAAGAGAAAAAAAGAAAAATTTTGCTAATGGAGAATTAATTTATATAGCCACAAAGCATGCAAACACCAACTTGCCCAAGATCTTGTTTTGAAACTAAGGTTATTAATATAAAGTTAGATTTCACTTTGTTGCAATAATAGCATATTATCTTCTGGGAAAGCTTTGGTTTGGACGTTAGAACATTGCTGGCCGGATTTGATGCCATTCTGGTTGGGAATTGATGCCAGATGATCTAGTCCCTTTCTGTGAGTTTAAGTGGCCTGAAACTTCACTCTAAGTCAACCAGGGTGGAAATAAGCATTATATTAATCAATGTGTATGTTTAATAAAAGAAACAATAATTAAGATGAGTGAACATATTGTTGCGATGCGTCGGTCGGCGAGGGGCGAAAGGAGGGAAGTCCAGCCAGGTAGACGGGGAGACAGGGTTTATTCACCTCAACAGGACAACACATGTGAACTTCAATGCTGGATCTGCCGGAACTACGCTGACGCAGACCTTACATACACGAGACAGGCAGTCGGCAACAAGAGACAGGTAACGGAAATCAAGGAGAAACACTGGGTAATGAGGAGGGCGCGGCACACAGGAGGAGCAGATGGAGCTGGCACGTAACACATATAGTGAACATACAGTATCCTGTACTGGGTTCCAGATCATCACAGTGCACATGTTCAGACGCCCAAACTCTGTGCAGCTTAGGGACACTCATTAACCTAATTGAGTGTTATAGGAGTGTGGGAGGAAACTGGAATAGCTGAAGGAAACCCGTATGAACACTGGGAGAACGTGCAGACACAGGAGGTGTGTAGTAACTTTATTGCTGTTTAAACTGATTTATTGTTATTTATATCTGATTTAATAACAGTGATTTAAGTTATATTTTAATTGATTTATTGAAAGAGTACGTTTCAGTTAACGTATTGTGCATAGTATCTCACTGAAATATTAATTGCTTTACATCTCACAAACCTCATGAATTCATCTTTCTTTGCTTTGGTCATACATTTATAAAGGCATCTACAGCCTCTTCCTTACTAGCGTGAATTATATCAAGTCACAGCAGACTGGCTGTGCTATGCTTGGCAGCCTTGATGACAAGCCACTTTGGGCATTATTGGCATCGAAGTATTTTCATTTTCCCCTGTTATTAAATATAAATTATTTTGTAATAATATTATATTTATATGCAATTATAACAGGGAAGCTTTTTGAGTTTGTTGATGACTTACAAACCCATGACACATGGCTGATTTTCTATAGTTTCAGTATTCCTTTCCTGATGCTATTATTGCCGTTGCTTTCATCTTCGTTTCCCGGATGCCATTCTCAACTACAACAGATCCCTTCACATGCAGCTCACTACTGCATAAGAAAGTCTGTCCACACTAAACAACTAGGACGTCAAGAAACTGAATCCCCAAAATATTGTACCTGCCACCTTTTCGCTTGACACTGATCCTCAGAAACCCCATTTGTGGGCAGCAGTCCCAGTAGCACAGCATCCTGTCTACGAGATGATCTCGAATGCCAAGAATGCTTACACCATATAAGCCTGTTTAAACTCTGACCTTATTTACTCTTCCAACTTGGGCAAAGTTTCCATTTGTGGGTTCTTCTGAAATACAGAGCTGTCAGATTTCTGCCATGACTAAGTTCTGACCATTAAGCAATGCCCCGTGTCTGCAAAATATCGTCGCCTGACTATCCGGGCCCCTTCATTTATTCAAGTTGACAGTGCTCCCCTGCCAGTGCTCCCCCACCAGTGCTCCCCCGCCAGTGCTCCCCCATCAGTGCTCCCTCGCCAGTGCTACCCCACCTTCTACAGCATCAGACTGCAGATTTTTGACAGTTTCCTGGTGTGTTGGCCATTAAATTTAACCCTAACTGTTTAACCAAAAAAAATTGCTGATTGTCATAATTTATTTTTAAAAAATGGTAGAATAATAAAAGTTAATTGAGCTTTTCCATACACAAAATTAAGCTTAGGGGGTTGATAATTGTTAAATGAATTATAAATGAAATGCATTTCTTCTATAGAAACATCTACTTACTATTTTCTTTCTTGCATTTGCAGATTTACTCTGTCAGCTTTGCTGGTGGCCCATATAATACGTTATTGATAAAGCCATAGCAAGGAAAGGTAAAAAACAGTGTTATGCTTTAGATTGTGGTGCTTTTCTGATAATTCAGTACTTGTTACTTCCATTGTACAGCTGTAAAGTGAAAAAGGCCGTTTTAGAGAGGTTACTAAAGTCAAATAAGGTATCGATCCCTGCATGTGGAGTTATTATTGTGTTGTGTGTGGTCAGAAAGTCTCGGAAGAGCAGAATACTTTAAGAGTTAAACTTCATGAAGAAAATTAATTAGCAGGATGTCCATTCTAATATGCCACAGAGAGAAATATATACGGGCTACACGTTTTATTCCTAGAGACCTGGGGAAAAAAGATATCCTTTCATAAAGTCACCATTAGTCTCTATAAAGGGGTAATGGAATCCACTAAGCGGATGTTTTGACCTTAAACTATTTATTGCTCTGGTGCAAGATAGAATAGATACAGTTATAATTAGTTCTATATTTTGGCCAGAGGATACTACTGTATTATTGATGATGTAGCTGTAAGTAAAGTATCTGAGAACCAAAACCATAAAGCCACACTGAAGCTAAAACAGGTAGCATGAGATGGCTACAGTGCACGCAATATAAAAAACACTGCTTTTGCAGAATGATTCTGAACCAGTGCTCTGTAAGATTCCTGAACAGAGGACTCCAGCTGTAAGATAATTCCCACTGCAGTGTATTCTAATCAGAGCCTAGCTCGCATGCTATACTCTCATAACGAGGTCCAGTTTGAGATAGTGGATTAGACTGGGCCATGATGTTATACGTTCATAACAATGGGCCAGCTGTCCTGGTAGGTGGACAGCCAGAATTTATGACATGGAGATAAACAAATGCAGACGGAAGTAAAATGAATGTCAAGATTAATTGTGCATACCCGAATCGAATGGAAAAAGATAATTCTGCAGAGAATTGCTGTGGCGTGTTTGTGCATAAACACTAGGGAAAAAAGAAACAGATGATAAATTTGTTTTAATGGCAAAAATAACCAACATAAATAAGGCTGATGAGCTGGAAACAGATCTGAACAAGTATTACAGTGAATAAAAGATTAACAAAGGGATTATTGCCTATGTGTGTTTATTTCTACGTCAAGCAATAGCATGTTAACAGAAAAGAGCAAAATGGTCTCAGATTATTGGTTCTGAGTTTGAGCTGAATAAATGCATTGTGGCACATTTAGTATAAATGTTTTTAGATAGGTGAAATATATAAAAATATCAAGGCATGTTAGTCCACCTGAAAAGTGGCTGAGAGGTGAGAAAAGTGATACATTTTGGGTGGCAGCACCTTCATTCTTTCACTGTAAACCCACTGGGACAGAATTCTATGCAAATGACATCCTTTGTACTGTATTTTGTTACTGTTCTTTTGTAAATAATGAAGATTTTAGTTTGTAGGTACGTGTATTATGTAACTAGATCTGCAATTTCCTTTGGGATTAATAAAGTATCTATCTATCTATCATCAGCAGTGAATCATGGAATGCTCAATGTACAAAAAGTGCATGACATGCTATCCAGCTGACAACGCTGCTATCAACAGACCTGCTTTCTGTCACGATAACATGGGTCAAATAATGTCAACCTTGAGATGTGTTTCAATGGATTTAAAGGCCTCGGGTTTAAACCTGATAGTGCAGCTTTGGGTCAAATCCATTGTGGGCAAAAAAGACTGGAAAGAAGCGGGTATATCAGTCGAGCTAGTCAGTCTACTATTAGCAACTTCATGGATCCGAAAATGATTGCAGTGCCATTCATCACAAAGTAGAGCCTACTTTCCCATACCTGAAATGCAGCAGAATGATCAACACCAACCTTTTCAAAGATCTATTTACTCGTGGTGCTGCCTTCTGTTCCTGGAGAATGATAGTGGAATCTCAGTGCTTACTGTGGACCTCTGATTTAATCTAAGTGACCTGCATTTAAAGGAATTGATTGAAGCAGTGCAAAACAGTATATTGTATGACCAAATCTAAGGAAGCAGTTTCAGACATTAAATTAGTGGAATTTTCAAGCCCCATAAAAATGTAATGCAGTTTCATTTTATTACTGCAGTGAAAAACTTTATTTTATTTTATCATTGTCTGCAACATCATGATACGATATTACATTTCATGAATAGTTAGTGCCTAGTTACCCTTTAAACAGCAGATTCATTCAGGCTTCATTAGAGTTACATCACTGGTTGTTGACAGAGCCAATAGCATCCAGTCAATGAGAATTATAAATAAACTTGCAGTTACATATTGTTAGGCTTGCCAAAAGTGGTTATTTTCACTCACTTTCCTTGCAGTCAGAATAAATGCATAAACTAGTCTGCCCAGCTAAACTAATGCAACATCCAATTATTATTATGGTGAATGATTAGCTGGCTTACCTGTTTAAACAGAATGTGCTCTTGTAACCTTGTTGAATCTGAAATTACTCATGAAGCACTAACAGTTACAATTAGTCCCACTATTGATAGATTTATCCTCTGTGGAATTTCCCTACTGTCAACAACTGAACACAAAATTGTGATATTACAGTATTTTGCAGAAATGTAAATAAAGTCAAACAAAAAACAACATCAGTGGAAACAAAAAGGCATTATAATTATTGATCAAATTAAACTGAATATCGAAATGCTTTTTTCATTGGCACAAACACTTCTACTGCAAACTGTTCCCAATTTCAATTACATGAATAAATGAAGACTCTCAGTGAGTGCCGGCCAGATTTTCTTGTCTATTTTCTTTAGTTAGGAGAATGAAGAAATAAAATAATGAAATCAATAAAGAATAAATAAATTATAAAATAACAAAAAATAATGAAGAAGAATAATGTGTTCCCATTACACCATATAATCACTCGTTGGATTCAATGAACCAAATGAAGTACAGTATATTGAATCATTGTATTTTTTATGTGTCTGTGGAGCGTGTGAGTATATCTTCTATGACTTGTATGCCATCGAGGGTGTACCCTTGTCTTGTACCCTATGATGAACTGATTTTTAACTTCTTACGTTGTCGGAAAATTTTAGAAGGATCAGTAGTATGGCAACTAGGACTCGGTTAAAATAAATTTATTGTGTTCCAGAATTCCAAGTAAGGGAGCTCCGAACTAGGCTGTCCATCCAGTGACAGGGATTCTGCCTGATGGTGCCTGAGATCATTGGACAAAGTGCTGCAAGAAACAGGTTGGACATCAGGACAAGTTGTGTGAAAAATAAACCCAAACATGGGAATGACTGCACAAGACCCAGAGCATGAAACTGAAATAGAAAACGAAGATGCCAGTGGGTTGGGACATCAACTGCAGAACTCCAGGTAACTGGCACCACAGAAAAAAGATGTTGTCTTTCAAAACCACCCAGACGCCAGTCAAGTAAAACCAGAAACCTAGAAACATTACAGCAAAACAGCAAACTGCCCACAGATTAAACTTAAATATGCACCGATAACGATATTCGGATGGGTATCGGCGCCGATCCAGACCTATTTCCTGGATCAGTATCGGCAATGCGTGACCGGTCCATGTCCTATACTTACTTATTTAGTTTTTGGCAATCAATCGCATGACAGCTCTTTCCCATTTTAAATGTGTTTTTTGCAGCATTCAAACTGAACGCAATCGCTGCCACTCAGTCTTTTTTGCTACTCAATGGGTGTGAGTACAGTGACTTCCACCTGCTCTGACGTCATGCGCATACCTCTCACAGTACAAGGAGCATAAGGCATGACGATCTGGGAGTATTTTACGCTTTTAACAGAAACCAGTAGTACATTGATTTGCAATCTTTGTAAAATAAAGTTTTGAGGTGATAATAGCATTTAATGTAAAATCCCATTTAACAAAGTGCATGCAACTGCGAGACAAAACAAAGTAACGGATGATTTGGGAGTCGCTAACTTAATTGGACTGTTCTGTGACCTCGCTGCAGCTTGTGATACAATAGGGGCTGCCATCGCAACAAAAGTGTAACTACACCATCGCCAATGGGAGAAAAACTGTGTTACATTTTTAAACATTTGCCACCTGTGTATATTTACTTTGAAGATTTTCATATTGAACTGCAAATGCCTCAAAAATGCTTAAAACAAATGAGGTGGAACAGTACATTATGTACATTTGTAGTAATAGAATATTTTTTGTCATACGTTTTTTTGCCATCTGTATTTACTAGCTTAAAAAATTAATATATAAAGTATAACAAAGTAAAAAGAGCTCTTGTATTGGAATCTGTATCGGAATCAGCAGTTGTGTATCGGAATCGGATCGGAACTGAAAAAATGTGGATCGCCCATCTCTATATCTCTATATTAAGCGGCTGGACTAACTACTTTCATTTCAAAGCAAGCTTTTGGAAGAATTCAACACCAGACACTACAAGAAGGTCCTCAGCATAACCACACGACATCCCAGACCAGACTCTGCTTATTCACACTTCTACCATCTGGCAAATGTTGCAGGTCCATCCATACCTGAACAACAAGGCTAAACGGCAACTTTTCCCCACAGCTGCTCCAGATGGTGCCCCCTCCCCCCACCTCTCTCCGTAAATGATACACCCCCACTGCAATGTGCAAAATGACCCATAGATTCAGTTATATTTCATTCTGCTAGTTGCGCCTCTTTAGTATATTTCACTGTTATCATTTTGCACTGTTCTACAAATACTGTAGATAAATTTAATTTTAGAAACAGTGTATTTCTATATCTATCCTTTTTATGTTTTCATATTGTAAAAGCCATATTGCTGGCTGGAATCCTGCTAGGCAACATTTCACTGCTCTTTGTGTATTTAAAATAGAGATTCTTATTTTATCTCAATTTTACAATTAAATGCAATATAAGTGCAACAATAATGACCTGGTGTTGGTGGTTTCATTGCCTACATGTTTCCGGGATAAACCGAATCACAATAACATCCCCAAATAACACACATACATGCATAACCAACACATGCTTCTCCTCCCTTTCATATGAGTGTGCTGCAGTCAACCTTTGCAAAATTTTACTGCATATCAAAGTCAATTGAAAATCTACCCTTGTGCATCTCTTCTTCCAAATTCATTGTCACTCAGACAACCACCAAGGACACTGTATCAGTTCATATGGATGATAATCTGTTATTGTCAAAGGAGCTACAGTTCAGATCCTGCTCTCTGCTTAAGACTTCAGGCATTTGTTCTTCATTCAGGCACATGACTGTCCTGGCTGGGAGCCACATTGTATGCAGAACGGGGACATCTCGGGGTTAATAGCGACTTTTCAAATGTGCATTTTAACTGGAACTGACGCATAAAAGTCCTGGATTCCTAAAAAACATTAATTTGCAACCAGAATATTGTCGATCACATTACTCCACCCTTCTCCTTTCCCCATCTCCATCTGAAGACATCTAGAACTTCCTCATGCAGCAACTTGCTTTATTTCATGGTGCAGAGTATGCAGACATTTGTTGTAATGAACACGTTAAATCTTTAATATTGTTTCCTTTTATTACTACACAGAAAAACATGTTTAAATTTTCATTTAAAAGATGTGGATTAATAAATATCCTTTTTTTTTTTACAAGACCATCTATGACGAATGTTCAACTCCTATGATTGTCCTCAAGCCTCTGATTAGAATACAAATGTCTCATTATCAAAACATCATAATCCTCCCAAAAAGAAAATGAGCACCTGGAGCGTAATGCAAAAAATAAATGCATGATATTAAATAGTCACATTGCCCTTACAGCCCAATTTAAACTCATCCTGGCATTGCAGATGAGTATTGCTTAGAGTAACAACAAAGCTAGATGATATCTTCACGGGGACAATTAGTCAGTGCTAGACATGGAGAGCAAAATGAAAGCTATCAATTATCTGCAGCTCTAATGATTTTGTGTTTTCCCCACTGTCGGCCTGGAACATCATTTTCAATTAGGTAAGCGGCAATGCGGAAGAGGGACAGGCTGTATGGTAGGGTTGAGTTACTCGATATCAGACTCTTTTAGCCCAAGTGAGAACTTTAGAAATTGAGCAGGGATATCTAAGTTCACTAAGTTCATGAGTCTCCAACAAGAAGTCTTTATTCTTGTACACCAAAATGATTAAGCCTCTTACTTTTTTTTTTCCACTGCTGTGGTGTTTACACGATGTACTGTCACAACAGGGATTTGCCTTGGATTGACCAAGGCAAAATTCTCTTTTTGAGGAATGAAGACATGGGACTACCTGACAGCAGCTGAATTTAAGTATTAACAATGGTGTTTCAGCACAAAAAATATGCATAGAAGTATGACCCAGAAGGCAACTAGATAACTAACTAATATACATTGGGCAAATTGCTACCCTTGAGCTTCAGTATTTGTTTATGGTTGTTCATGGTTCTAAACATTTATTTGATTCCAATATCTGCTTCTAGACTATCACGATAAATCTATATTGCATTCACCAGGTTTTCAGCTCATTCAGCATCACCAGAGTATCTCTAGTTTCATTTTACACAAGTAATCTAAGCTGTATAATTCTGCGTTTCCCAGAACCTTTGTGTGATTCCATCGTTTGTGTGATTCCCTCGTTTGTGTGATGCAGTCGTTTGTGTGATTCTAGATGGTCTGTGTGAGTTCCCTTGGCTAGGTCTTGTATTGAATATTCAGTAAGCCTTCAGGATTGCGTTTCTTTGCAAGTTTTGCGATTTTGTCTGACAGCAATTGAAGCTGCTGAGGGTTTTGACTTAAATCAGATGATCCGTCTGCCAGGAGTATATCCAGGAAGCACTAAACCGGTGCTTCCTATTTGATTAACCAGCCTCAGCAGGGTTCTTCAGTGGGGAAAGGATGAAGGATTATGTCCTTGAATTGAGCACTGGGCACTGAAAGAAGCCACCCTGAAGTATTATTCTTTACCTGTGATGCTAGCTGCACCGGAGCACATGGATGTGGCATGTTTGCTCTTCACAGTGCCTGCAGCTTGGATCTGACAGGTAGAAGGGTAGAAGACAGTCATTCCACCAACGCAGACCACTGTAAATATCTGGGAAAGCCACACGGATTAGCTGGTGCCCCATCTGTGTTCCAGGCATCCATAAATTAAATCTGTGACATACTTCACTGGTTTGTGGGGGTCTATGCAGAAAACACTAAAGCCATGCAAATGCAGCACTGACAGTGTTACCTGAACTCAAGTTATTACGGCTGGAAAATGACTTATTTCCCCAACTCTCAGCCACTTTATTGATCATATAACCTCAATTTAACAGGGTTGTGCATGGCACAGGTAGTTCTAGTGTGGCTATATCCAAGGTTAGCAAGAGAACTGCATATCCTGAGACCTGTTCCTTATTTCTGTAGGCTGATCGAGAACCTCACCATCATATAAAACGTGGAGGACCTATTTTGATATACAGCGGTACCTCGGTTCTCAAACTTAATTTGTTCCGGAATCCGGATCAAATCCTAAAAAGTTTGAATTCTGATTGAATTTTTCCCATAAGAAATAATGGAAAACAAATTAATTGGTTCCCGGCCCCCCAAAATTACACCTAAATATGTGTTTTTCAGCATTTAAACACAAAATGGACAGGATAAAACAAGAAGGGTATTTTAATGTTGTCATTAGTCCTCTGTATTAAGTCCGTGTTTCAGTTTGTTTCTCCAGTCCGGTCGTTGGGTGCGCTCGACTTGCTTACAGCGCTGGCTTAAAGCAACGCATTCTGATCCCGACATTACAGTTAGATGCATTGTGACCTCTCACCCGGCTGCACAAACTGGAACCGCCTCCGTGACGACACATATTTGCTCTTATTGGCTGAAGAGTTTAGTTACACGCATGACGTTTATATCCCAGGCACTTCCAATGCGTAATCTGCTATTTCATTTTTATTATTTTGATGTGGGGTGGCAACAGGGGTGGCCTCATATTTACTAGGGATGGCCATGCCCCCCTCGACCACCCCTTAGCCCTGCTGCTGTTTCTGTTCACCTCAGAAGTGTGGAATGTGTTAGCAAAGAGGATCACCCCCCCCCCAGGCTAATGGATGGATACAGTCAGAATCATCTGTTTTTCTTTTTTTTTGTGTAAATCATTAAAAATACTTCAAGTAAATATGCAGTTCACTTTTTACATTAAGATCTGTGAAAAAATACTTTACAGAGGAAATCCAATAATTCAGTCATAAAAAAAATAGAAATTACACGTAAAATTGGTAATATTTTGTAAAATTATGGCATTTCTACTTTTAAGCTTAATATAAAGCGGATAATGGATATGGCAAGGGAATAGTTTGGTGGCTTACTATGAGGGTGAGTGTGATAAGATCCAAGTTCATTCTGCAACACGCTGCTGTAACGGATGCCCTGGGGACAGATTCCTTATTGTCTTCAAGCTTTAATGCAGCTGTTTAGGTCTCTGAGAAAATCTTGCATGGGTCACAGTTAAACCATCATTATTATTATCATTATTAAACAAATATTCCATATGGGCTCTATGTTACTATGTTTGGGGAGCGTAATCAGACTTGTCAGTAAAATGTAAGAGAGGCCATTAACAGCTTGACTGCTGTGATAACAGGCTACTTTTCCTAATTGAATGGAAACTGCCAACGATCAGGCAGAGATACGTAGGTGAGAGTACAGAGACTCAGGAAAGTGTGTAATGTGAAGCCAGCGCAGGTCTGTCATTCTTAAATCACCCTGTTCTGCTGCAATGCATGCTGGAACAGTACAGATGCATCCAAGGTTCCTGGAACAACAGCAAAGGATGTTTGGACACCTTTTGTTTGACACATTCACATGCTTTAATGAAGTCCAGGTATTACTGCCCTTTTCAGAAAGTGACATCCACAGGAAATCAATGTGCATAAACTTAGGGTTATATGAATGCTTGTACTCTATTGAATTATTTAAGGTTATACTAAACTGTACACTGTATTTAAGGTATTACTAAGGTATACCTTTACATTGATGTGTCCTACTGATACCTGGACTTTCAGTTTCTGTATGCACATAAACAATGGATTGATAGATGTTCTTCACAGATCTTAAGATGCATTGCTCTGTATTTTCACAATGAGGTTTTCTATCTCTTGCATTTTTAAATTGCCAGCCGTATTGGTATTCTCCTGTGATGGTCCTTCATGATTCATTGCCTCTGTAACATATCTATTTCAGTCCATTACCCACTACTTACTAGGTAAACTTGGGTTTGCGTTGTAAACAAAAATAGCTACTACTGCTACTACCACTAATAATAACAATAATAATCATCATCATCTCTCCATGA
This sequence comes from Cyphomyrus plagiostoma, assembly GCA_019775915.2. NCBI lineage: Eukaryota > Metazoa > Chordata > Actinopteri > Osteoglossiformes > Mormyridae > Cyphomyrus > Cyphomyrus plagiostoma. Next base: position 23,516,325 of record JABFEA020000038.1, read on the forward strand.
TGAAGGACACAGTGGCAGCACGCGCAAACTCAGAGCAGAGCATGCTTTCCAAGGACGCCGCTTATTCTTGGCAATCTCCAGATGTTCCCAAGCCAGCTGAGATAAAGGTGCCACACAATGTTTCCCAGATTACAATGATCACAACCCACCCTGGAGCCAGGCCTTGGGGGTGCTCCTGGTGACAGGCCCACCAGAACAATCCCAACTGGGCTCAGCCCAAACTGTCAGTGCTGAGGCATCATGGGGGCAGCTGGGCCCCTTTAAGGTGAACGGTGGGGGGAGGGGGTAAATATTGTGCCAGTCAGGCCACAGGCATGAGGCGAAAGGCCCAGGCCAGTTAGACAGCTCTGCAGATCAGTACAAATGATTAATTTTGCAGCTTCTTTGCAGTACAACTAGATTAACTTGACTTTACCACTGTTTGACATTACTTTTATCATGCAAAACATTCATCACTAAAAGAACAGGGGGGACTGAAAAGGTGGCAGATATAAAACCAAAATTTCACATGAATTTTTGAGTGAAATATCATCTTTACATGCTGAATATCTGTGGAAGACATTCCTAGCTAGACAGACAGACAGACATACAAAAAGATAGCTAGACAGACAGACATACAAAAAGATAGCCAGACAGACAGACATACAAAAAGATAGCCAGACAGACAGACAGACATACAAAAAGATACCTAGACAGACAGACATACAAAAAGATAGCCAGACAGACAGACAGACATACAAAAAGATAGCCAGACAGACAGACATACAAAAAGATACCTAGACAGACAGACATACAAAAAGATAGCTAGACAGACAGACATACAAAAAGATAGCCAGACAGACAGACAGACATACAAAAAGATAGCCAGACAGACAGACAGACATACAAAAAGATAGCCAGACAGACAGGCAGACATACAAAAACACAGACAGACAGACAGACAGACAGATAGATAGATAGATAGATAGATAGATAGATAGATAGATAGATAGATAGATAGATAGATAGATAGATTTCCTCTTCTGTGCAACCACCGATTCCAGCGATGTTTGCTGCAGGAGATGGCATGACTGTGCACTTCATCATAAACCTGTGTCAGCAGTGGGTGTGGCTCAATTAGTCAATTCCTCTGATAAACAGGGTGTCCACATGCTTTTGGTTATATAGTATATGTAGGCTACTGTAGATGAAAGTCTTAAAAGGTCAAGCTATCCCATTGCCTGTCAGGTTTCAAGCAGATACAGTCTCAGATACTGTTAATGCTCCACTAAATTCACACTGCAGAACTGTGTGTGTGTGTGTGTGTGTGTGTGTGTGCATTAGACCCTGAAGTAGGATGTTTTGTCTGCTCATTAAGTATTTTACTTGCCTGAAAAAAATAACACACAGGCATTTTAATGTTAGTGAAAATGTTAGCAAAATGATGATGGTGGGTGGTTGTTCCGTTCCTTAGCTTATATGTGACTGAAATGCCTGCAAAATGTTTAAGGATAGATTTACATTTTATGACAGACAGACAGACAGATAGACAGATAGATAAGGTTGCATTTCAGCCATAACAGACCATCTTCAGCTAGGTGAGCCATTATAAGTCATTACTGGGTTTAACTTCCTCCATCCAAACTGCCTGCAGCTCAGCAGCGACAGTAAGCCTGAAAACATAATTCCTGTCCCACAATTTGCATTCCAAACAGAAGAGGAGCAGAGACAGTCCCTAACTCAAACCACCATTAATGGCTCTAACTTTCTGTTGAACCTGCAATTTGAGGGAAAATAAAAAGCGAGAAAAAAAAAAAAAAACAAACAAAATGTTTCCACAAACCAACAGTGGGGAAAGTGAGAGGCCCCAGAGCTGAGGCGGTGAGTGCAAGCGTGCCGCGGGTGTGCAGGAACAGAAAGTGAGATAGAACCCGAAATGACACACTGCTAAGCTGAATAGTGCCTGCTAGGCGGGAATAAATGAAGAAAGCCAGCCTTTCGGAAAGACATTAAACGAAAGTTGTTAATTATGTTTTAAGCAACACATTTCGGGGGGAAATAAACTGGCGTGGTGGAAGTTCTCAATAAGATTACTGGAAAAAAGTCAAGTAAATCAACAGAAAACTGCATTTGATCAGCATAATTTCTGAAAAGTACCATGGATTCAAATTGCTGCACCCCTGCAGCTACAGGAGCTCAGTGGCGCAGGATTTGCGGCAGTGCCGTATCTCATGCGAGCTACAGTAGCCCATTATGCTCGCTCTCTATCCAGGGAAGCTAGCCCATTATGCTCTCTTTCTATCCAGGGAAGCTAGCCCATTATGCTCGCTTTCTATCCAGGGAAGCTAGCTCAGCTGGGGCACTCTGCTGCCGTCGCTATGTATACTCCAGTAGGGTCATAGCCCAGTGCACAGCAGTGCATAAGAATACTTTCCCAGTCATACTGATATTACATTTCAGTGTACTGTATTTCAGAGGGCTGATGTGTGTGTATGAGGTCCATTGTTTTTCGACTCAAGTGAACCAGTCTTTTCCCACTGTGATACAGTACATGCAGGTCACTAGAAAAAATGGGGGAAAAAATTGTTTAGTACAGTTTTTAATACAGCTGCTGCATACAGCCAGCTTTCAGGATTTTTTTGCAAGGTCACAAAAATGTAATGCATTTTCAGCTGAGCTATCAGCTTGGAATAAACTCACGATAAGTTGCCAACATTTCTGACCTTTTGTTCTCCTCTTACCATACCCGTCCTACTCAATAGCTTGGTGGGACCAGCACCCAGCAGTGTTTAGTGTTTCAGGGGTCAGAAGACACAGGCTTCAGGAATGACTATGGCCACAGATAATCATGATAAAAAATATGGCGGTAACCCTGCAGACTTTGTGTATCTCTCGGGCTGCAGTGCCCCAGGTGAAGCTGCCAAGGCTAAAGTGACACCGGCGACAAAGAGCCATCGGCTTAAACTCCAGAAACAGGAGCCAGAGAGCAAAGCATACCACAGCTCACACACTCAGAAGTTTCAGTCTATCACAGTCAATCAAAGCACAGTTGGAGGAAGCAGCTGCCTCCCCCCCCCCCAGTCCTTCTTTGTCCTGTCTCCTGCCTATATATTGAAAATGGAGTGGACAGCAAAGGTCTGCTGGAATTGGCTACCATGCTGAAGACTTCGCTTAGGAGAGAAGTTAGAAAATTTCTCTCTAGCTAAGAAATTGATGTGAAAAATACAATCAAAAAAAGTTCCATATCCTAGTGCAGTGGAGGTGAACTTTGTCCTTTGCAGGACACCTTGAAAGACATTCAAAACAGAAAACTGATCCGCACGGTGAAGATTGGAATTGTAGCCAATGCCGCTTTGAACACCTCCAAGTTAAAATCCTGGCAGGTGGAGTCTCTGCTCCGGTTTGGCAGCAAGATATTTCATTTTTTAAAAATTGATTTCCTCTCAGTATTCAGAATTTTACTGTTAAAATGAACCTACATGGTGCTTTAGTACATTGTGTGTGTATGCGAGTGAGTGAGTTAGTGAGAGAGAGAGAGAGAGAGAGAGAGAGAGAGAATAGCCTGCTCATTAATGAAGTAAAAGGCACCTGTTCGGCTCTGCAGTTGTTTGGTGGCTTCCACGTGTTTGTCTATTCTGCCTTCAGGCTCCGAGCTGACTTTATCATACAGGAGGAGCAGTGTGATTGCTGATTGCAGACACCTGTGTGCCAGCAAGCTCCTCTGTTCCAAAGGATTCTTAAATGCAGTCCCAGTATCAGGATATGAGGCGCGTGAATTTCCAAACCCAAGTCTTTTGACTGTCAGTATACAGTAGGATTTTTGTCCGGCCAAAACTCACAGATCTCGCTCGTCAGCAGCAAGATGTGCTATGCTGGTGAAACGCAGCACAGGGAAATAATTATGTCCCAGTATCACATATATACCATTTCAGCATTTGATATATATATACTAATTCAATATATATCTATATACATTTTGTTATCTATAAATGCTAGTGTATCTGATGCACTTTCCTTGGAAGTTCTGGGCAGTAAGCCATTCTCCCCCCAGAGACATCAATATGGTCAAAGGAAGAGATGCTGGGGAATCGCTGGAGAAATGTTGTGTGTGGTTAACACAGGATCCACGAGGTACATGTTTTATGTATCGGCTTAAATCATGCTGTGAACATCACTTCAGTTCCTTTGCGGTTTCATTTCCTATGGGGGTAAATGGTGAGAACCTCTAAGATGTCTTCGTCTCTGGGGTCTAGATGTTATCCATTCTCTCTGCCTGTTAGTGTAGTTGAGAGGGAAGCTGTTGCTGCACTCGCCTGCAGATGCTGTTGTGATACATGATGAATGACGTTTTGACATTTTTAAGGGCGGCGTGGGGAATATCGGCGCTACAGAGGCACTGGACATCAGGGTTTAATCAAACAAATGGACTGTATCAAGAAAATTCCAAAAACCACATCCAACAAAACACAATCTGCAGTGGGGATGGGGAGGGGGGTGCAGTTTAAACTCCCCAAGGTCTCTAAATCCACACAGGTGACTCCGTTTCAGCCCTAAGGGGGACAGCAGTCTAATCATGATCAGCTGAACTTTATTACCTGAGGCACTCGTCGACCCTGGGCTGAAATCATTCACCACGGACACCACCTGATGAGTGTAATGTAGGTCCTTGCCTTTTGCTCTGTCTCTCTAATCTCACATAAATGCTTATAAAATATATTTTAAAGAATAGAAGATTAGAATCTCTACAAATTCCTCTGCCTCTTCCCTTAAAGGCAATTTTTATATGATTTGACTTTTTCTCTTACTTTAAATTTTCCAGTGCCGTTTCAGTTCTTAAGAAGATTTCTAGATCACAGACATCCTTTATTATACCTAAAAATATTTATCTAATAAACCAAGTGCCAAATCAGCTGTAGTGCATGTGCATGTTCCGTATACACAGTCAAGTTTGTTTGCATGTTCCTCCAAAGCTATACAATCAGTTTGTTTGCATGTTCCTCCAAAGCTATACAATCAAGTTTTTTTGCATGTTCCTCCAATGCATATACTGTATACAGTCACAGAAATGCCAGACACTGACTTAGATACGTGAATACCAGTGTGAACTTGGTTTACAGAGGGTTTTGTTTTGGCTATTTTCTATTCACAGAGAATATTCTATGCCCTACAAAGAAACGGAACATTAGTCATTGTGTCCTCCTAATCTTTATGCAAAATTATATAATTTTATTATTTATATAATTAAAAACATATAAATATTATGACACAAATACATGCTATCCAGAGTGTATATCTGTCTTGTGCCCTGTGCTGACTGGGATAGGCACCAAGCCTCCAGTAACTTCCACCACAATAAGCTGTTTGACGATGGATATGTCATAAATTCATTTAACATGCCTATCCTATTATATTTATTTTGGAATTTAAAATCTGCTTTCTAATATCATGGGTCTATTGCACTTTCATAATGACCCACGGACACTGGATACAGGATTAAGTAACACCATTGTTTGTTTGTCCCTAAATGTAACAAGAGGACCATTTTATATACTGTTTTCATCCATCCATTTTCTGAAACCCGTTGTTCTACTCAAGGGTGTCACTGGGTGTCCAGAAGCTACGGACACAAGGCAGGGAACAACCCACAATGGGGCACCAACCCATCACAGGGCACAGTCACACACTATTTACCCATACATGGGCAATTTGGTAACTCCAATTCACCTTTGCATGTTTTTGGACGGTGGGAAGGAAATCAGAGCACGTGGAGGAAACCCTACAATGACATGGAGGTAGAACATGCAAACTCCACACACATGGAGCCAGGGCAGAGACTCAAACCCTGGTCCCAGAGGGGTGAGGCAACAGTGCCAGGCACTGCACAAGCAGACTGCCGCTAATGATTTCAGATATTTTAAAATTGGCTCAAGTACTTGTGTAGTATTTCCATGTCGGAACCACTTCTGGCTGTCTTCATGGATGCATTATTTATGGAGTGATGACTAATGACTAAGTTATATTTTTTTAAGAAGAACCAGAGAAGAAATAAACAAAAAAATGTTTCAAAGGATCTTTATCACATTTGCAATTTAACTTTCTGTATCACCTTTCATCCAACTATATGTTTTCATCATATTGATTGTACACACACTGTTCTCAAATGGTGCACAGTTTTAATGATTTCAAAGAACTTTTTGTGGATCTGAAAAATAAATGCAATTTAAGATTGAGATTCTGTTTATTTATGTACTCTAAAATATAAAGGGAGAATTAAAAAAGTGAAACAGGTACAGCCTTGTACAGAGAAAACAGCAAACAATAAAACAGCTTGAATGATTTTTGTAACTGCAGAGCCAGACAGAAATCATTTTAATGCTATAGTAATTTGAAAACATATATTTGTATTGTGGTTTGCGTCACGAAGGACTTGAAGGCAGACGTGAGAAAAACAAAAGGGACTTCATTAAAGCAAAACTAAACAGGGCCTGGAAAACAAACAGGACCATGAGGGATCAAAATGGGAAGAGTGGTACAGGAAGGGTATAGGCAACAGGAAGGAAGATGTCAATGATCAGACTGCAGAACACAGGCCCGGGAAACACTTATACATGGGACTAATGAAGGGCTGACAAGATGCAGGTGTGGGTGATTAGCACAAAAGGATTGGGGATGATGAGCAAAATACAATTAGAGAGAATAAGCTGGGTTCCAGAGCGATCCCTACTGGTCATACTGGGGGATAGATCGGACAGGTTGTGACAGGTATAGTGTATTGAAACCATTTTTGCCCAATGGATATCAAGTTATCGGGGGTAAAAACTTTATCACAGCATGGTACATATTCATGTTTTTCTGCTCCTTCACCTATGTGGGTTTCGTACATGTGTCAGAGATAAGGATGGTTGGCTCTGACTTTGCACTCAGGCAGGTATTTCTTCTTGCGCATGTATCTAGTCCTCATCTAATGCTCTGTTTCCATTTATGTAGTTTGGTTTTATGAAAATGTACATTTTCAGTTTAGGGTTATCACTGAATGAACAAAACAAGATTGTGGTGGTGATGTACCCGATCTTCGGCTTTCCTTCTCTATCCCACTGGCCAAAAAGTGCATGTCATCTGTCAAGGTATATGGCAATGGGAAGCAATGAATTGTCAGTTATTTTTATTTAATATAACAAACTCCTTGTTATACTATGTCAGTTTATTTTAGCTGGAGTCCTACTAATTCTCCTGAGTTGATATTTATATTATTTCAGAAATACTTGTGTAAGACTAAGGTACACCTGGCAGCTGAAATGTTGCACAGACCTGTGAGTCACCCTTTAGATTTGTCTTACACTTTCACCAAAAGCTGTAACCTCACATAAAATCCGCTGCATTCCCTACCCACACCTCATTGCTAACCTATCATGTATATCCATTGATGTCTCATACTCATTCCCAAGTTTTCTTTACTGGCGTTTCTGCTTTTCCCGACAAGGAGCCTAAAGTTATTCCTGCCAGAAGAGGCTTCTTCCACTTACAGTTCTATTTTTCCTTGGATATCCTCTCTAATGTGGCCATTTTTAAACTCTGACAGCTTCCAACCTTCTATGTCTAGGTACAATATTTAAGCTCTAAGGTCCTAAGCCTTCCAAGCTGCTAATACAGAAAAAGTGCTACACTGCCAGCCTTGGTAAGCTACCAAACTGATATACTATGCTGTGACAAAGTATTTGCCCGATGCCCTTTATTTTCGCTTTTTCATAATACTTAATAGTTTCTGATCTCCAAACAAATTTAGGACAATACACAGGACAAGCTGAGTAAACACAATACAGTTTTTAAATGACCATTTGCTTCATTGAAAGAAAAAAGACTCACCCATATCACCCAAGTGATTAGTAACTGCCCCCTTTGTCTCTCCATCAACCAATGAACCACATCTAAATAATAATGTGTTAAATTAAACTAGATGTACCCAAGCTTGATTGCTGCCAGCCCTGTTGAATCTACACATCACTTAAATAGAACCATTTCAGCAAAGTGCTGTTGGACAAGGGGTCTCATGAAGCAGCACGCCAAGCCTTGATCAAAAGAACTTCCTGAGGACCTGAGAACATAAGTTATTGAAATATATCAGTTGAGAAAGAGGCACAAATCATTCTTTAAAACACTTGGGCTCCAGTGAATCACCGTGAGAGCCATCACCTCCAAATGGAGAACCACTTGGAACAGTGGCAAATCTGCCCAGGAGTGGCCAGCCTCTCGATGGTAAAGAAAACTCATCAAGGAAGTCACAGCAGAACCCAGATGAACATCTAAGGGACTACAGGCCTCTCTCAGGTCAGTTAATGGCTACATTCATGATTCCACCATTACAAAGACACTGGGGAAAAATGGTGTCCATGGTAGAGGTGCAAAAACCTCTGCTAAACAAGAGGAACATGAAGGCTCTTTTGACTTACCATAAAACACCTTGATGAACCCCAAAACTTTTGGGGGAATGTCCTGTGGACCAGTTTTCCACACAAAGAACATCATGGCCAGAGTCAAACATGGTGGAGGCAGTGTGTCCATGGGGGCGGTATGGTGCTCAGCACCGTACTACTGCTGCCTCGTACTTCTGGAGACCAGGGTTTGAGAGTGTGCCGGTGTGGAGTTTCCTCATATTTGGTCAGAATGTCCATATATGTGTGTCCGTAGGTGTAGAAAAGGGATGGATGGATGGATGGATGGACATAGCCACAAAAAGAAATTTACTGTCACATGGAAATACTGCTGTGATATGATGCTATTGCCAGATAAACCAATGAATAATCATTCAAGCAATGTTTCCTTTTACCCCAAAACAATACGTGCATGGCTATTTAGCATTGCAGCGTTCTCTTCTTTAAAATGCAAGACAGTCTCATAACACCTAATTAACATATAAAGTTAAGTGATTGTGACAAGAGTCCAACACCTATGACTCTGGCGAATGCCAGCATTCTCTCAGGGATGTGAAAGGCAGTGCAAGGCAGCAAAGCCAATTAAGATCAATGTCAAGTCTACAAACTTTCTGGAGAGCTTAGCTTTCTGTTTTGATTAAAATTTCTAATTGTTTCCTAGGTAACCCTACCTAGTGCTGTGGATTCTATATCAACATTTTTTGTATATAGTGCTGTGGATTCTATATGAAAATTTTTTAACCTTTTGCACAGAAACAGATACTGGCTAAACATGCTTCCAGTTATAAATAGCACATGTTCTTGACAGGAGATGAACTAAACCTTACATAAGTAATGTCCTGTGTAACTGCTGAACCAGTTAGAGAGCACAATACCCATCACCAGCCATGTATTCCCTTAAAGTTAAGGTATTGTTTGGTATTTTTTATGGTTTGTTCTCTACTTTCATCTCCAGCAATTATTTAATTATACTTGTATAATATTGCTGTGTGCACCACTGTCTTAGCCTGCTGATGTTTGTTAGTCAAGTACTAGACTAGCTGACACTTAGACCTGTGCAATTTTGTAAGTTAAGGATTTCATTCAAACCTCCAACCTGAAAAGCTTTAGGCAACATTGCTACCTACAGATCCACTATTTCCAAGTTTTCAGTAATGTGTTATACGTTATGCAGTATAATCCCATTATAACAGACTTTAAGGGACCTGGCAAAACAGTCCGTTATATCCAAAGTCCAATATATCCAGAGTTCCTGTATGGCCAGAACACAACTACAGGACACCATTTACTCATGCCACACCCCAACAGACACACTTGTGGTATAGATTATTATATTGTACATGTAGTAATCCAACTTTACCGGACTGTTGGAAGTATACATGGCCTGTAAGTGGTTATACATGTACGGTACAGTAACCTTGACCTCATGGTTGTCTGGCCTGTAACAATCACCGATACTCCTTCTTGTCAGAATACTGATTGGATCACTTCTTTTTCTGATCCTTGTTTCCACCTGTATTTCCTTAAGTTTTTGTTTTTAAGACCTTGTTTGCTTTATTTCTGTTTCTTTCTTGCGTTGCAGTTTTGGCCTTATTTTCCATGTGTTATTGACTCGTGTATGTCCCCTTTTGCATATATTTTCTTACCTGCGATTCAGGATTATCCTTTAATATCCTCTTTGAGCCCGATTGACCTTTTTCTGCTTATTGAGGACTTGTGCAGGATCTTTGTTTTGGTTTTCAGATTTAGTTCTTGCATCTCTGCTGCTTGGAAACCCTGTGCTGTAGCACAAAGAATCTTAAAATGTAATTTGTTATTGATGCAAAAGTATAAAGTCCATTGTTATCTCACCGTTTTATATTTTAGTTAAGTGTGTTAATCATTTGTACACTGAAAAGGAACACTTGGTTTATCAGTTTTATGATTTATAGTATTGCTTAGGCTTATGATTTATAGTATTACTTAGGCTCCTTAACATAAACCCCTTAAGAGAAAAATTCCAGAACATATTTTTTTTTTCTGCTATTCTTATTTTAGTTTGCCTTTCTTAAAATATAGGAAGCAATTTAAATGCACATCTTTGCAAGTGGAATTATTTCTCCACATATTTCAATTTTAACATCATACACGACAAAATTACCTGAACTGTTCCGACATAGTACATGGGGAAAGTCAGAAAGTACAAAGGAAATCTGAAATTGAAAGCAGTTCAGTAGAAATTATGGTGCAGTAAATTCGGTGGTTATGGGTATAAGTATAACCTTAAACATGGTCAACACAAGGTAAGAGAAAAAAATCCATAAGCCAAAAATGACAGGGATGTTGATAGAGGTGAAGCTCATTTTGGAGGGAAGGATGTGGCACTATATCAAGGACAGGACAAAGTCAAATTAATTCATCACACCTGGATGTCCCGAAAGGAAAAAGGGAATTAATTAAATCACGTAATCCATCATCATTTGTTGTTTGGTGATTATTCCAAGTTAAATATTTAATTCATCATTTGTTACAATTTATTCTATCACAGTCCCATATGTATCCAGCTGTATAATACTGACAAATGAGAGATTATCAGTGCTCCTATTTAAGGCTACTGGCATTTAAGGTTTCATCTTAACTTATAGAAGCTTCTCATATTGTGTTTGTACTCATGTGCTTTGATCACATGAAAATACTGTGAGAGATTGAGATCATAATGGCCCTAAAATATGGTAATACTATAAAGTGCTTTGTGACAACTGGTGCAACTTAAAGTGTTTAATAAGTGGCTCAATTCACATGTTAATATCTAAGGTGCATATCTGTACACCTTAAATATTAAATAGTGGGTTTGAATCTGTAATGATCTGATTATTAGTGTTCTGTTATTTCACATTTTGCAATAAACTTTAACCACATTCACTTTACTGAGTTTTCTTATGATCTTGCTGCATACAATTCAGTGACTAATCTCCAAAATATATATGGTTTCAGTCCAACTATGCTGTCCTTTACAGCTTGAGGGTTAATCTTGTCAATGAGTCACTTTCTTACCATCATCACTATCAACTTCATTGGCAAGTTATCTGCAACCCTGATCTTCTTACACACCCTCTAGCACACAACATGCCTAATTTCTGTTACGTATCAGTCTATGCCAAGTCACTCTTCCATCAAAAACTGTCTGTAATCACTGTAATTACTAATAGTGACGTAACCGTCAAAGTTATTTGGATATGAGTGATACATGACTAGTGTCAGTTAATTTGTCTGAGTGTCCTAGCCTTTAAAAATTTGTTACATACAAGATTCCAGTGGGTGACAGCTCTACCATTGCTGAATGACAGCAAGGGAAAGTGACTGTGAAGTCATCATCAGTATCTGGCCAAAAAGGCTGCAGCACAATAACCAAATGAATGAAAGAGAATGTGATGCATTAGGCTGTGGGGCAGAAGTCACTGGGAACCCCAGACAGCAAGGTTTAGTCAAAGAAAAGACATTTTTAATGCTGTGATATGAAGACATACAAGTGTGTTAGTGAAAATCTTTGTAGTGAACAACTTGATGGAAAGAAAGAAAAAATGAGAAAGAAAAGCTTGTGCTATCCATCCATGCAAGGGCATACCTCTTCAATTCAATATTGGTTGATTAATCCTGACCTCCCCCCCCTGCCCTAAATACTATCACCCACATCCAAATCTACGGCCTTGCATCCAGCTAACGTAATTCTGTCTTTAACAGAGTACCGCGATTTGTTACTTTGACTGTTTTACTGTTTTCTTAGCTTTGAATGCAGGTTAAAAATTCTCTAAGGCTAGTGGTACAGCATTGTTCTTTATTATAGTACAGCAACGACAGCAACAAAGTATCTTCTTATGTGGGACCGTGATGAGTGGATATGAATGGTAAATGTAGAAAAAACACAAGAGGAGAAGATAAGGATGAGAGTGGTTTCAAGGTGACAAATATCGCTTTTTAAAAAAAAGTACCGGTTAACAAAATCCACTTTAAAGCTCAACATTTTTACTTCCAGAAATACAAATCTTACGAATTGTTTCTCTTTGATACTAACTTCAAAAAGCACTTGTCATTTTGAAATGTTTTTCAGGTTCAGAATAATGACTCCACTTTTCTCTGAGTAATATGTGAGTAGTATGTGAGAAGAACTTCTAATGTGTTTGTGTACTTTCACAGCAAGATAAGTACTACAAAACACCAACATTTAGGTAACACTGATTTTTTTTACTGGGTATCAGCCATGCCCATACATTACTTCTTTCTGCGGCTCTACATGCACTAAAATTGATCAACAGTCACATCGATGCGCAGATCCACACTGTGTATCACTTGTATCATAATGCAACATAAATAGATCCAATTTAATACATGAACCTAAAATAATTCACATGCAACTCTGCACAATGTATGTATATATATATATATATATATATATATATACACACACACACACACACACACAATCTGCTTGTTGATTTCCTGCAATTATATGTACCTGTGGTATATGCCATTAATCCCCAAGGTGTGCGATTAAAGAAAAATTACCATGCATATATAATACCATGCTGTCTCTTCCTTTATCGTCATCTGTGTTTCTAGGCTTTTTCAGAGTGTTGAAATTTAGGTTGTACTTCATTACAAGTAGTATTTTGTTGGAAATTAATAATCTGTGCATCAGAAGTTTAAGATAGGCCTTTAGCCTATGCCTCCTATTTGAAAACAGCACTAGTGATTGAACCTAAAAAATAAAATAAAACTCATGCTTAAAACAGCTAAGTAACATGCACAAGCTTGACCAAACATATAGTAGTTCAAATCCTGATAGTCAGGAGATGCTAACTAAACACAAACTGATTTACTTACATTGATAAGTAAACTTGAACTGTAAACAAACTTGTAGCTCACAGAAATACTAATGTGGCTTTCCTTTTGCATTATAAGCATTTTGGAGACTGATGACGCTGGTCAAACATTATTTTCACAGCTGAAAAAAATCAATATAAATCTCAATATCGCTCAATCGGTGACATGTCATCCAGCTTTTCCCATGCCATCTCCAATTTACCCAGCCTTGAAAAGAGCAAATAAAAGTTTAAAAAGATGCCTTACCTGTTTTTTTTGGCTGAATTCCATTCTTGGCTTTGTATCCTAAGATATAAAAGTCATTCCTGGTGCCTCGCCCCTCCAGCTGAGTGGCCACCAATAGCTGAGGCGACAGTGATCAGTGCACATGAGACTGTGCAGCATCACTTTAAAATAAGGCGGGGCTTGTAATATGTTGGCAAACTCCACTTTTTCCTGGCTCATTTCTTCCTGTTATACGGAATTGCAGGTTATTTGGTGGTCAAGAGGTCCGTCAAAAGGCAGGCTCAGTAGTCCCAGTCTTACAAGGTGGTTGGCTCTAAAGCGATCGGATTGCCCCGCATGTGGGCTCATTTTGTTAAGCAGGCTGAGAGCTATGTATTGAATACTGTGTATACACAGTGTACATGTTGAAACCCTTGGGTGAAAACTAGTGGCATCACGGACGCCATATTTGTTTATATTGCTGTATGATTTTTGTTTATTTTTTTCAATTCTTTTTTTCCATCTCCACAACTCTCGCCCTGCATCATTTTATAAATTACATCTGCTTATTACTTAACCCAGAAGGCAAAATTGATTTTTTTCATTTACACAATTAAGTTGTATAATTTGAGTCCATTTGCAAATGACTTTTAAAAATTAGAGAAAACTGATATGTAAAAAAAAAATGATAAAAGTCTCTTCTATGGCTCCTTGTGTGTATAGTTTGCATGTTCTCCCTCAGTCATGGGGGTTTCTTTGGGTACTCCGGTTTCCTTACAGTACAAAAGCATGCTATGGTTAATTGTCGTTACCAAGTTGCCCATAGCAATTAATAGTGTGTAAGTGTGTCCTTCGATGGGTTGTTACCCCATCCTGGGTTATAAGTAAGCAGGGTCATCCAAAACGATAAAGATCTTATCCCAACATTACCCCTGTCCTGCCCCGATCGTCCGCTCCTTTCGTGTGCCGCGCCCCCTCGTTAACCTCGTGTGGGATCCCTATATGATCAGCCATTTCTGGTTGTTGTCATTAGTCCTCTGTATTAAGTCAGCCTTTCAGATATGTTTCCTCAGGGTGCGTTCGACTTGCTTACAGCACTGGCTAAAATCAACGCATTCTGATCCTGACGCAATGCATTACGGTTAGATGCATTGTGACTTCTCACCCGGCTGCACAAACTACAACTGCCTCCATGACGACACACCTTTGCCCTTATTGCCTGAAGATTTTAGTTACACATATGACGTTTGTATATCAGGCAGCTCCGATGCGTAATCTGCTATTTCTCCCGAATATCACGTAAAGCAGTGAGAACTGGTTTTCAGTTAATTTACCTGGTA
>JABFEA020000038.1:23537615-23547868 GCA_019775915.2 Cyphomyrus plagiostoma
AGATCTTTAAGTCCATCTCATGAAAAATCGGAGCAGAAACAAAGGTGTTGCGTTTATATTTTTGTTGAGTGTATGAACGAATCGGTTTTTAAAATTATTTTGAAACTTTTTAAAACTGATCATTGGCTATTCAACATCCAAAAGCATCCAACCGCAAGTTCAGATTTATTTTTCATGTTCCGTCTGCGCTTGTCTTATCACTTTTAAGTTTATTCTTATATTCTTCACTTACATTCATCACTTTTACGTTTGTAGATTTCTGTCTGGTGCCGAGAACACCCGAACGGCCGAATACCTGTCTCTAACCCCCTGACTCTAAAAACCCATGACCCGACTACGATTACGGATATACCCTTGGCTTTGGCTTTTCAGATTGGACAGATCCTGGCTTTGACCCTGCTGGTTATCTGGACTGCGCTTTGGATTGCCCCAATAAAAGACCTTAAAACCCTGCCTGAGAATTCTGTTGGGTTAGTTTTGATCAATAATGAAATGTGTTTTGTAACTTTTTGACCTGCCCACCCGCACCCGCTATAATTTAAAGATGTCTGCCCTAAAACCCCCCGCACCCACAGTTACCTGCAGGTCACGGCTTGACCCCTGCATCAATAAAACATACATATTAAGTATTGGATAAATGTTATTGTTAAGTTATAATGCATTCACGACTCACTGTACTAATTAAATGTTTATTAATAGCTTACTTTCTACGGGCTTCTGGTTTTTAGGGCCCCTCCCAGAGATTTCAAAATCTAAATAAATAACTATCAGGACAAAACAACATACCGTGCAGGTAACAAAGTAGAAACTGTGTTGGTTTATATTGATATTTGAATAAATAGTATTACTGCAGATACAGTATTACGACATATACTGAATTTTAGCAGCAAGACAGCAATAAGTAGTAAATAAATAAAAGTGCAAACAATAGTTGCACCCGGACAGATTGTGCAGTATATAATAAATGGTATATGAAATACAGATCATGATTCAGTTCTGATTCAAGAGTCTGATGGCCTGAGGCAAGAAACTGTTTCCCATCCTGGCAGTGAAGGCCTGTATTCTACAGAACATTTTGCCAAATAGAAGGAGGGAGAAGAGGATGTGGGAGGGGTGTGTGGGTTTGTCCACAATGCTGGTGTATTTATGGGTACAATGTGACGTGTAAATGTGTGCGACAGAGGGTCCAAACGGAGCAAAACCAAACCAGGCTATAATGCAGCTGCACAAGGTACTCTCTATAGTTCCTCGGTAGAACCTGGAGAGGATTGGGCGGGGAAGGAGGTCCACTCTCACAGTCCGAGTTGCAAACTTGTACCCGTATCTATGCTTCCACCCAGGAACTGTGATGGAAAGGATGATGTTCTTTTCAGGTCAGATGTATGTATTGCATAGGTGAAAACAGATTTTTCTGGCCAATCTGAAAGGATGCACTTTCATATCTCTACTATAATTTTTCCTTTATCTACTGTACCACCCCTTAGTCCCCGTTAATGCCACTACAGACCCTAACCCTAACCCCGTTTTTTAAGACAAGCACACACGTGCTCAGTGAGTTAATGCTGGTGTTCTGCACTGCATATGTCAGGGAAACATTTATTTTAAAATCAGATAGCACCAAACATTTTCATTGCATATCACACATAGAACTAAGAAGCACTTCAGTTTTGCGACAATCAAACAATTTAATCAATTTTTAAAATCCATCATTTGATTATTCAGTTTTCGTCTTAATGGACTCAAGCGTCAAAACTGCCCTTTTTCACTTTGCAGCACTGGTTCAATGTTGGGGTGATCAGTCTCAAAATGTAACCAGTTCCTCACCCACATTTGAGTTATTAGCTTGCAGTGTCTGCAGCATAGGTGGCAACAGTAGACCAGTACTAAAAGCACATGTATTTCAAAACAGCTGTGGAATACAGTTACCAGAAGGAGCAGTTACATTTCTTTCCTGTTCCAAGAACATATGCTCAGACAAAGATGACTCCATTTCCTAACAGCTCTTTGGTTTTCCTCTGTGCTGAAACTAAAATTTGGTTAAACTGGTTCTAGCTTCATTTTCTGCAGCCACTTGTCCTGTTCAGCATCATGAGGGATCCAGAGCCTACAGGCACAAGGCAAGGAACAACCCAGGATGGGGAACCAACCAGTTCCTGTCCACACTCTCACACCATTCACATTTGGTAACTCCACTTAACCTCCGCATATTTTTGGACTGTAGAGGGAAACTGGAGTACCTGGAGGAAACCCCACAACAACATGGGGAAAACATGCAAACCCCACAAATATGGACACATGCCAGAGGCTCAAGCCCTGCTGCTAGAGATGTGAAGCAACAGTACTAACCACCGCACCACCAGGCCACCCTAGGCTCCACCTCCTATACCAAAGTAAAATCCACATACTGTGTCATATTGCTATATTTGGCATCCTTCCTGGAGCAAGTTCTACACCAGCATTCTTAAATGTCCAGGAAGAAATTAAGCTATTTCTCTAAAATCAGTCGTATCATCACAGTATAAATAAGCACTGTAGAATTAGATGATTGTCACAAATATGATTAATTTATTATACTTATTAATTGTATTTTTGTATCTGGCCATATATGACACAGGTGATTCAATAAGGTGAGTCAACCCATTTCTGTGCACTTAGCAAGTTTTTCCATAGACATTGATCATGTCTTAGTCAACCATACAGCTCAAGGAAAATACAGAGAGACACTTAAACACACTCTGATGTCATCATGCAATTCTTCCATTACACTGAAAATGGTGTGATCATGAGGGTTTCTAGGTTCTGCCATCTTGCCGAAAATAACTTCTTTATTTGATTAGAACAAGGCATTAGCGGTGTGGAGAAGTTGAAGTGCTACATGCTTAAAGACACCCCTGCGGCATGGTGTAAGCTAAAATTATCGTGAGACAGTCACGTGTCACACATGATGCATATTCAGCAGGCTGCCACAGGAAGCTAGGGAGATGGAGTGAATAGTAGCCAGCTCAGTGCTGGCTTTGAACTCACAACACCCACATTTGAAATTGTAATGTTGTCCCCACACCACAATGTTATGTCCACACTTTAGTTATAGTTATGAATTAAAACCAGCCGTCAACAAAAAATGTACCTGCATAGAAATATCTATAGATATCTCAGTGAACAACATAATCACATACATAGTCAATATAGTTCAGAATAGCAGGCTGCAAATAATGATGTCCCTTTACACACAGTGTGTATCAGCCAATCATATGTCATCAGCAACAGGTATAAAAAGTGCAGATCAGCAGCTTCAGGGAATGTTCACACTGAACACCCGAATGGGGAAGAAAGGTGATTTTGAACACAACATGGGTGTTTGTGTCCAATGGGCTGGTTTGAGTATTTCAGAAATGGGCAGCAGAAGATCACACTGGGAGCCACTCCTGTCAGCTAAGAACAGGAATCTGAGGCTATAGTGGCTACGCACTCACCAAAACTGAGCAAAGATTAGAGAAATGTCTGTTTAGATGTTTCTCAATTTCTGCAGCAATATTGAGATGGTCAGAATGTAGCGCAAACGACATGAAAGGATGAATCCATCCTGCTTTGTTTCAGCAATTCAGAATGGTGGTGGTGGTGTTATACGAGCGGGGGACATTTTCTTGCCATACTTTGGGTCCTTTAATACCAACTGAGCATAGTTTAAATGCCATAGGCCTACCTGAGAATTGTTGCTGACTGTGTGCATCCTAGTATGTGCATACTGTTTTTTTGAACATAACAATGAGTTCAATACACTGAAATGGCCTCCATAGTCACCAGATGTCAATCCAATAGAGCACCTATGTGGATGTAGAACACCCAAACACTCCTGTGCCGACAACACCCATATACAGTGGTACCTCGGTTCTCGAACTTAATCCGTTCCTGACCCCAGATCGAATCCTAAAAAGTGCGAATTCTGATGTAATTTTTTCCTTAAGAAATAATCTAAAGCCAGTTCATTGGTTCCTGCCCCCCCCCAAAATTGCACCTATTTTTTTTAGCATTTACACAAAAAATGAACAGGGTAAAACAAGAGCATTTTTTTCTTAATGGCTTCCAAAACGATAAAGCTCTTATCCCAACATTACCCCTGTCTTGCCCCAATCGTCCGCTCCTTCCGTGTGCCACGCCTCCTCCTTAATCTCGTGTGGGATCCCCATGTGATCAGCTGTTTCTGGTTGTTGTCATTAGCCCTCTGTATTCAGACCTCGTTTCAGTTTTTTCCCCCAGTCCGGTCATTGGGTGTGTTCGACTTGCTTACAGCACTGGCTTAAACATAATCATGGCTGCTTGTGCAGTGTGTGATCTCATTTTTATCTCCTATGCTTGTCCATGTACCGTAATTTCCGGACTATAAGCCGCTACTTTTTTGCACAAGCTTTGAACCCTGCGGTTTATAGTCTGGTGCGGCTTTTCTATGGATTTTTCATGATTTTTGTGATATCATAAGAGGACTTGTTTTGGTTTGTTCCGCTGTTGTACAGCCCTACTTTGCCTGGCGGAAGGGCATGTGATCAGACAGACAGTCACGGGAGAAAAGAGTGGTATGTTGGTCACATGCCCGTCCGCCATGTAAAGTAGTTTTGTATGAATTAGCGCGAAAAACAGACTGGATTAGCAAGAGCAAGACGAGTATTACAGGAGCAAAGGAAGCTTTCATTCACTAACCCTCATTATGGCAAACAAAAGAAATGCATATGATGCAGCTTTTAAATTAAAGGGAGTTGATTTGGCTCTCAACGAGGGAAATAGAGCTGCTGCACGTACCCTTGGTATAAACGAATCAATGGTGAGATGCTGGAGACGCCAGCATGAAGAACTGGCTCAGTCCAAAAAGACGAAAAAGGCTTTCAGAGGTAATAAAAGCAGATGGCCCAACTTGAAGACTGTGCTGTAGGTTATTGTTATACAGTACATTTGTTACTCGTTTAAACAGTGCAGTACATGTTTCGTACTTGTAATTACCAGTACTTGTACATATACGTAAAAAGTTATGCAAATATGTACCGGTAACTTGTTTTTCAAAATGTTAATAAAAGGGATGTGTTCCCAAACAGCCATCTCTTTCCTGACAATCCCCTTTGTGCATATTCTCTTACATATGGTAATTAAACATTAAAACACCTGCGGCTTTTAGTCCGGTGCGGCTAATGTATGAACAAAACAGGATTTTCCCCTAATTTTAGCTTGTGCGGCTAATATTCAGGTGCACCTTGTAGTCCGGAAAATACGGTATATTATAAATGTAACATCACGTCCCTTGATTTATACTCCACACACCTAGAGATATACCCTAACATTCTATTGGCCTTTTTTATTGCTTCCCGACACTGGCGAGAGTGGGACATGGAAGCATCAACATACACAACGAGATCTTTCTCGTAATCAGCTACCTTTATTTCCATGGAACCCATAAAATATTGGTACTCTATATTTCTGCTCCCTGCATGGATTACCTTACATTTATCTGTGTTAAATGTCATCTGCCAAGTATCAGCCCAGTTGCTAATTAAATCCAGATCCTGTTGTTGCCTCTCTGCTACACCTCCCACCTTGGTGTCGTCTGCAAATTTAACCAGTTTACTGTATGTATTGCTATCAATATCATTAATGTAAATTACGAACAATAGTGGTCCTAAAATTGAACCATGTGGTACCCCACGATGAAGGCAGGCCCACTGTGACATTGTGCCTCTAATAACTACTCACTGCTTCCTGTCAGTTAACCAGTTTTCGAATCAAGCCGCCACAGTGCCTTAAATCCCTGCATCTTTGAGCTTTAGCAAGAGCCGTTTGTGGGGGAAAACATCAAAGGCCTTCTGGAAATCTAAGTAGATCACATCGTAGGGCTTTTTGTGATCAATTTCACTTGCAGCTTCCTCAAAGAACTCAAGTAGATTGGTTAAACAGGATCTACCTCTCCTAAATCCATGTTGGCTATCCCTCAGAATGTAATTTGCATCCAGGTAATCTACCATTTTCACTTGGATTATAGCTCCCATTATTTTTCCAGTAATGCGAGTTAAACTGATTGGCCTATAGTTTGTTGGATTACTTCTATCCCCTTTTTTGAATATGGGTGTTATATTAGCGTGCTTCCAATCTGAAGGCACCACACCGGCAGATAACGGTTTCTGGAATATTAGAATTAAAGGTTGCCTAATAATATCCCTTATCTCTTTTAAAACTATAGGTAAGATGCCATCAGGATACTGCAATTTGTTTATTTTGAGTTTAGCTAGGCTTAGTACCACATCAGCCTCAGTTATACATATATTGGTCAGAGACGACGCTGTATTTGTACTAAATGGTGGTAAGTTACTCATGTTCTCTACTGTGAACACCCGTGAAAAATAATCATTAAACTCATTCACTATATCAATTTCATTTTCAATTATAAGGCCCTTACTATCCTGCAAATTAGTGATTTCAGCTTTTAGAGCTCTTTTGGAGTTAAAATATTGGAAGAAACTTTTATTGTCATCCTTAGCCTCCAATGCAATTTTTCTTTCTACATCCCTCTTGGACAGTCTAATGCTATTTTTTTAACTCTACCTGTAGACTCAGATACTCCTGCTTAGTTTTTAAATCATTAGTTATTTTCCAATTGTGGAACAGAGCCCTTTTTTGACTTTATTCTTAATTTCCTTAGTAAACCACCTTGGTTGTCATTTCCTAGATTCAGTTTTGCTGGAAACAGGTATAAAGTCCTCTTGCACTTGCAACAATGTGCTTTTAAAAAATTCCAATGCCTCTTCAGCTGTTTTACTATTTAACTCCGTCCAGTTTACAGTTTATAGTTTCCGTCTCATACCATTAAAGTTATCCTTCCTAACGTTGTATACTTTTAATTTCAACTTTGCTTTTCTGACACTAAAATTAACCTCAAATT
Source organism: Cyphomyrus plagiostoma (assembly GCA_019775915.2). Taxonomy (NCBI): domain Eukaryota; kingdom Metazoa; phylum Chordata; class Actinopteri; order Osteoglossiformes; family Mormyridae; genus Cyphomyrus; species Cyphomyrus plagiostoma. The sequence continues at coordinate 23,544,535 of JABFEA020000038.1, forward strand.
TAACCACGTTATGATCACTACTATCCAATGGCTCTAAAACCTCTAATTTTCCAACCCCATCCTGGTTATTAGAGAAAACAAGATCAAGAAGGGCTTCTCCCCTGGTAGGGGTGTTAACAAACTGAGTAAAAAAAAAACAATCCTGTACTAATTCCACCATTTCAAGTTCATTTAAGGCAAGAGTCACCCTGGGTGGGGTACGAGTCCATTGCAGGGGCCACCATTCACACACAAACACTATAGGCAATGGAGAGTCATCAGTTCCCCTAAGATGACAAGGAGAGAAAACTAAATAAAACACAAAAGACTCCAAGTCTGCATGTGTGAGACCATTGTGTGCGTACCGTATCATGTAAGGTTTTTATTATAATATAGTTGTATCATAAATAAGTATTTATCATACATATTAAAAACATACCATTGATGTCTGTAAATAACTTTAAATTCATAACTTTTAATCAAATGATTTAGAGCTGGGGGCGGCATGGTGGTGCAGTGGTTTGCACTGTTAGCTCACACCTCTGGGACCTGGTGAGACTCCGCCTGGGTCACATGTGTGTGGATTTTGCATGTTCTCCCCGTGTCGTCGTGGGGTTTCCCCGAGGTACTCCGGTTTCCCCCCACAGTCCAAAAACATGCTGAGGCTGATTGGAGTTCCTAAATTGCCCGTAGCTGTGCATGTGTGAGTGGTTGGTGTGTGAGTGTGCCCTGCGATGGGCTGGCCCCCCATCCAGGGTTGTTCCCTGCCTTGTGCCTGTTGCTTCCAGGATAGGCTCCGGACCCCCCGCGACCCAGTAGGATAATCGGGTTGGAAAATGGATGGATGGATGGATTTAGAGCTGAAGCTGAATTAAAGATATCTTATATGTAATACAATGAAAAATCCTCATATTGGGGTTATTAATTCTCTAATATACAGGACTGAGTGCTCTTAGGTTAATATGATTAAGACCTTATACTTCTAATCCATTGTAGGTGTATTGAAATAAGATTTGTGTTTTGGACTACATTTCTTCGAGCAGTGTGCTATTCACATGTACTCTCTCCCTGTCTTACACGCACACACACACACACACATGCACACACACACACACAAGACCCTGGACAGCAACTGAGCCCATAACCAATGGCTGTTCGTTCATCATTTTTGGTACATCCGTCTGCCACACATTGTGGTAGCAATGGTAGTCAAGCTTTCATTAATTTCACTCTAAACTGCATTTTTGAAAATGGTATTTAGTCCTGCAATCCATTATTGACAACTGAAAATAAGGCATAATCATGTACTGTAGTTGTATAAATTAAAAATAAATCCTCTTAACATTTTTGCTCCTTTTCGATTTTTCAGTAAATGTTAGTTTGAGCTCTTCATGAGTTTGCATGCTTTCCCTGGGTTTAGCAGATTTCCTCTGGGTGCTCTGATATTTGCCCACAGTCCAAAGACATGCAGTGAGGTGTCTCAGATTGCCCAAAGATGGATGGACAGAATGTGGGTTACATTCTCCAGGAATACTAAAGAAAAGAGAAACAAGAGAAAGCAAATAATACATGCTAAAATGGCTAAAAAGCAATAAAAGGGATAAAAAGGAGGAAACCACTTACTTGAGAACTGACATCAGAGATCTGAGAACTGTCTACAGACTTAGAGTTAATAACAGAGAGTTAAATAACAATTTATTTAACCAATGCTCCAATGCTGAAAACAATCCAAACCAGAATTAAGTTTATTTTCCATAACACCTATATGTTTCTTAGATGGATTTATTCTGTTGAATATGTAAATATTTCTCACACACACACACACACACACGCACGCACATACATAGATAGACACACAAACAAAGAGAGAGACACGGAGGAAGGGAGGGAGAGATAGATAAAAGTTCAATATATTGTAACTATTCTAATTAAAATTGGACGCTTACTTAAGCATAAAAGGATTAAAAACAAATAACTAATCAAGTTTCCTGAATACTGACTTTGGAATTTTGGCATTGAAAAACACAAAATACTACTGTTCAGGTTATATTGCAATTTGCATTTCAACAAGTCAAGTACCACATTAGCATGTGCTCTAGAGCACACTAAAAGACATTTCAAAGATTGCAGTCATTTACTTACCTAGAGCTACTGAGTCTGTCAACTGAATTCAGTATTTTTAATTATTCACTTATGGTACTAGAACAAATGTCAGAAAATGTTAAAAAGAAAAACAGGGTACATTACCTGTTCAAAATTAAACACAATTTAAACAAAGATAAAAAAACAGCACTACTCCCAACAACCTCAATCTTCCATTGGCATAAATTATTGTGAAATACGTATACAGTGGTACCTCGGTTCTTGAACTCACTAGAACTCGAATTTCTTGAAAGTCGAACAAACCAGTTTGACCTACTGTAGAACTCGATCTGAATATTGAACTGTGAACTGACCTAATATGAATTGTACGCACCAGGAAATGAGTCATACTACAATGCAACTCTTACTTGAATGCCTTCTTCACAGACTGGACAATTAACCAAATAAAGCAGCGCAACATTACAGTAACTAACAATAAATAAACCACTAACTTACATGTATTATTAGAGCATTTATGTCATTTATTTAAACTTTATTTTACTAGGTAAATTAATTGAAAACCAGTTCTCACTGCTTTACGTGATATTTGGGAGAAATAGCACATTACGCATCGAAACTGCATGGGATACAAACGTCATGCGTGTAACTAAACTCTTCAGCCAATAAGGGCAAAGGTGTCTCTTCATGGAGGCGGTTCCAGTTTGTGCAGCCGGGTGAGAGGTCGCAATGCATCTAACTGTAATGCATTGCAGCAGGATCAGAATGCATTGCTTTAAGCCAGCGCTGTAAGCAAGTCGAATGCACCCAATGACCAGACTGGGGAAACAAACTGAAACGCAAACTTAATATAGTGGACTAATGACAATAACCAGAAACAGCCGATCACATGGGGATCCCACATGAGGTTAACGAGGGGGCGTGGCACACAGAAGGAGTGGATGATCGGCGCAGGGCAGGGGTAATGTTGGGATCTCTATCGTTTTGGAAGCCATTAAGAAAAATATGTTCTTGTTTTATCCTGTTCATTTTGTGTTTGATCCGGAACGGATTAAGTTCAAGAACCGAGGTACCACTGTGTGTGTGTGTGTGTGTGTGTGTGTGTGTATACACATCAGAACTCAAACCTAATCAGTGCAAAACTCCAGATTGAATCCTAAAAAGTTTGAGTTCTGATCAAATTTTCCCCATAAGAAATAATGGAAAACCAATTCATTGGTTTCCGGCCCCAAAAAATTACACTTAAATATGTTTT
>JABFEA020000038.1:23603880-23622886 GCA_019775915.2 Cyphomyrus plagiostoma
TATCTATCTATCTATCTATCTATCTATCTATCTATCTATCTATCTATCTATCTATCTGTCTGTCTGTCTGTCTATTTGCAATCAACCAACTGTATGCTTACAGCTGAGCACAAGGCCAGGGGACACAATGTTGCACCATCACAGGACACAAACCCAGTCATGCACCATGAGAACTGTGGAGGTGCTTAGAGCACTGGCTTAATGTCTTTAGACTCCAGGAGTCTCCCAGCAGCAAAGTCCACCCTCACAGAATGGAGGTAGCGTTTCAACCCCCAAATCTGCTGCAATACAGGAGGAAAACCTGCTATACTGGGGGGGTCGGGCGCTCCTCTGGCCATGTCTGAAAGTAAAAAGGCTTGCACAGTCCACAGGGCTACTGGCTTTATTTAATTCACCCTTGACAAACCTGCCCCAGGCTTATTCCATGTCCACCGGAATGGCTTCTCTGGTTTCTTAGGGTACATTTTCTGTTGTCTTGGCCCCATCCCTTCTAGAACATGCTCATCCAGACCCTCAACATCCCGTCAACATCAGCTGCACGTCCTATATCATGAACCTTCATCCCCTATCTTTATAAATCACTCATTTCAGTGCTACTGCACGTCCTGTTTGGTGCCATATGCGATGTTGGGTCAGTGTCGGCTCTGCCTTTTCAGGTGCTTGAGGTGAAGCTATTCCTGTGAGGCACCCCTACAAAGAAAACTGACAATATTTTCATTTCCTTTGTGACGCAGGTAGCTTAGGGGCCTTTGGCAACTTTGGTAGCATTCTGCGTATAGCCGGAGTCGGCCCAGTGTTGAATACTTGTGACAGGATACGGGCATTTGTCTTTGAAATCACTATAAGTTTACACTTTGACAAATGTGCTTGGTGACATTCGAATTTTAAAATGAGGTCATTGGCTCATTGTAATGTGTTTATAAAATGTATTCACCTTTTATTTCTGATTCCTGACATTCTGTGAGCAAGCTGAAATTAAACAGTTCCGGGAGGCACTTCTATAAAGAAGTTTATACCAAATTAAAATGACCTGAATAAAAATAACAGAATGGAAATGAATGGTGAAGGTGATGTTTTCCCACCTGATCATTTAAACTGCCTTGGGTGAAGCGTTCAGAGTTTTGCTTACATAGCCTGACAGTCTATAAAAAAAAAAAATGACAAACAGATAAATAAACTACAGGCTTAGGATGAATACAATATCTGAAATGAGTTGCATATGGCACATTTGGGGTGGGGGTGTAGCTGATGAAAAATTCCAGAGAGAGTCATAGTGAGTCCTGGCTATAAATGCTAAGTGACAGGTAGGACTGCATGGAATAAAAAAGCCAAGAACAGCAAAGTCACATTGTGGCGCTGTCTGGGATAGGTCAATGAAAATGCCAGTCAAGCTTAATGCTGTCCTATAGGAGATGAAACACTGAAACCAACCAATTACACAGTGCCAAGATGAATCTTATGACTCCCAGTGCATTTATGTGCCTATTCGCCAGCTTCTCCCCAATGGCTCTGTGATTAGCCTGCTCTTCACAATGACCAGATCGGCAGAAAATAGGCAGGCCTCCATTCAGGCATGAATGAACAATGAGTGTCTGGAGGACTCTGGCCTGTAAGTTCACTACATTGACAGAAAGATCTGTTCTGGTAACGTGGGAGAAGTATACAGGTGCTCTTGGGGCAAGTCGCACAGAAATATATGCAGATGATGTGGGATTGGGCAGAGTCAGGCCTCAGCCCACATGCTACTCGCTTCAGCACCATCCTCCTTTTTTATACAGCGACTGGAGAATGTGCCGTCGCCAGGCAGTCAACTGCGACCGGAGTGTTTCATCTCGCTTTTGGAAAACGACAGATCTGCTGAGACGAATGTCCTGGAAAACAGTACACGGCCAACAGACGACGCAACTCACCACGCAGGCACACCCTGTGAATTATGGGAGTGAGTCATGCATGTCTTCATTTGCAATGTTTGTTTACCTCCATACAAACAAACACTGTGACAGTTTTACAACTTTTGTGTGGTGGGCTGTACAATTCCTGCCTACCCAGTACTGTTCTGTATCCTTTATAAATCGGTGTGTTAATGGACAAAAAGGAGCCCAAGAATGGAGAGTTAGCATCAGTGCAAATCAACAGGAACGTCAGACACAAAGCACAATGTGCAGTGCCTGAAGTTTAAATGGCTTATAAATACAGAATAGTGCGTCTGCAATGGTTCAGTCTTATGCTGAACTATTTCACAGTGTTGTCTTTGCTTCTTAGCAGATATTGCAGACATTTTATTTTCATGCATATCCATGTCACTACTGCATGAATATACATCTATCAATGGAGTACTTCTGTATTTACGTTTATACAGAGACTGTTTCAATAATTCAACACGACATATTACTGATGAATTGTTTGAAATCTGGGCCCTAGGTAGACTATCAAGGTAAGCATTCCGTTTGACTCTGCAGTTTGTTTTTTAGTTTATAATGCATAATGTTCTTTGGCCTCTTACCAGAAAAAGGTTTAGAGATCAATTGAACAATATATATTAGAGTATGCAAATATCCTCTGTGCATTAGAGTGCACTACAGTGCACTAAAGTTAAATAGCCACTCATGAAATCCATTTTATGAGAAATATATACGTTTTCTATGTGAAATTTAAAATGCTTGTAACAAGTTAACCTCAAAAAATAACAACAAAAACACTGGACTGGCTAGTTGTCCACTTTGTCTATCATATAGATTTGGTGATTTAACACCCAAATTCATTTATTCATTTTTCTAAGATTATAAGGCTCTTACAGATATGAGCAAGCAATGAACAGTATGAGCTGATTCTGTTTGTACTGCAGCATTGGTAATACTGGGGTGTGTGTGTGTGCGTGTGCGTGTGTGTGTGCGCATGGTCCAGGTATACCTTACCCTGTGGGGACCCGTTTTTTTTTTTTACCTTTGGAGGATCAGTATCCATGACTGCAATGAAAAAACTAAAAATGCAAAAACCCTTGTATTTTGTTTGGTTCCTATGGTTATGGTTAGGGCTGGGTTTAAGGGGTTAAGGTTGTCATAGTTAGGGTTAGCATTTCCCATAGAAATTAATAAGCAGTCCCTATAAAGATATGATTACACGACTGTGTGTGTGTGCCCTATATTTTGCAAGACATGAATAGTTGTTTTTTTTTTAAGGAGTTTATTTTTCTTAATTACTTACTTACTTAGATTGTTGCACAGTTGTTCCTATGGGGTTTTTGGCATCGTAAAAGGCCTACAGACCCTACAATGACACAAGGACATGAGATGGGTCGTGTTGAATTATTGAAACAGTCTCTGTATAAACATAAATACAGATGTACTCCATTGATAGATGTATATTCACAGCCACCTTAAGCATCATATGACCAGGCTTTTGGTTACTTTTGGTAATTTCACCCAGTTTTTCCATCACTTGCTCACTGGATTATGTGTAAATTTGTATCTTGACCTGTAGCCATTTCTGTTCTGGTGTCAATGGTACAGATTCCCATTATCCAAGTCACCATAAACTTAGCCTGAGCATTCCAAGTGTTACAGGGTCTTATTCACAGGTCTTTTGCACTGTGGTGACACAATAGAAAAGTCAGCTTTTAAAGAATTTTATTTCAGTATGTAAGTGTTTATATTTTCACATGAAAATGAGGATTTGTGCAAAACCAGTAAGGCCTACCACAATGGAGGCACTTACAAAGGCTTTAAAAGAGTTTAATGATCTACATGATTCTCCATGCCAAATGCCAGACAACGATTCATTCATTTCAAATGATAATTACACATGTTCCAAGTTTTGAATTGACCCATCACTGAAACATGCAAATCCTGTTGATCAATCAATCTCATGAACACAGATTTTATTCTCATTTCTTTCTTTCTTTCTTTCTTTATTTTTTATTTTTTCTTGGCACAGCATTTCCTAGCACAGCAGATTGAGGAAAGAAAGAGCTGAGGGAGAGAGAGAAATCAGCTTGGAACACTCCTCATCAGAAGAACCTACCAGATGTTAGTGTTGTTCACTCATCAAGCGTGAAATTTTGTCTGCAGGGAGATAATTCAGGTTGCCACAAAAATTACAGTTTCCCTGTTTGCAGATTTTTGTGAATTATATTTTATTTTTATCATTTAGCAGTGAAGGACACTGTGCATTGCTTACAGTATTCTTACAGGAATTTGTGTAACATGAAGTGTTTAAAAATGAACATTATTTTTTTGTTTGTTCATATTTTACCTTGCAACTAAACAACACTAATGCTATGTAAATAATTGAGTTTTTTATCTGTAATCCATCCAATAACCACTTATTTAGTACGAGGGGTGGGGGCATTTCAGCGTATCCCTGGTAAAACAAGGACACACACTTGCAATGTGGGTAGTTTGGAGTTTCCAATTCATTTAGCTGCATCACTTTTGAATACAGGAGGAAACCTATGCAATAAAGATAAATTGTCAAATGGTGTTACAGGGATGTATTTTTTTATTTTTGTTTGTTGGCGCATGTGCCTGTACGCTGACTTTCCTCCTCTGTGGTCTGCCTGTGGCGCCCAGTTACCAAACCCCCTTTGTGGCAGCTTTGTGCTCTCAGCCCTAATTGATCCCTTAAGCTGCTCGCGGTAATTGGCGTCACCTGTGTTGTGGGAGTATAACAGAGACGCAAATATGGAAGCAGAGGCTTGGCATGAACTGGGACAGAAGGAAAGGAAGTGGTTTGGGGGGACATGAATTGGAGGTGACGGATGTCGGTGAGGCGTTGGAGCAAATAGAGCGGTTGGAGATACAGTCTTTTGTGGGAAGGGAGGTTGATGACACCCTCTATTTAGGGTTGCCACTTTCCACCTGAAAAAACAAGGGATGGTCCCTGATAATAGAATTTGCCAAGCCAAAAGGTCCCAGAAAAATGACAGGCTGTAACAACCCAAAGGGAACACAGCAAAGACGCAAACTGCTGGCCTGCTATTTAGGGGCGTGGCTGCGACGGGGTACAGATCTCCTACCCCCGCTTAGTGACTTTTGCAGCTGCCACCACTCCTGCCAACATTTTAACTTTCAATTCATGTTACAACTCTAACCCTAACTCTAACCTTAACACTATCCATACCCCTAACCCTAACTCTAATTCTAACCTTAACCCTAACCCTACCCACAACTCTAACTCTAACAAGTCAACATTTGCCAAGTGAAGGGAGATCATTTCCAATATGTGTGAGTCTGATTTTTTTGTTTGATTTTCTGGTGGATTTGTTATTTCCTCATGCTTCTACCCGCTACTGGACTAAGGATTTGGGCTGGGCAGCAATTAACAGAGGCTTCACACGGAGGAAGTTTTTGTTTTTTCCTTGTGTCAGTCAGTGAGATTGTTACCATCCAACCAAAGCTTCAGTTCCTTACTATCTTTTGCGCCTCTTTCCTTTCCTCACTTTGCTCTGCACTTTTAGTGGCCTGGGAGATGAGTCCGTACTTGAGCTCGGCTGGGGTAACAGTACTGGGGCCTGTGCGGTGAATTGTGCATATTCTTGACAATTTTCTTGACAGTTGTGCATCGCATTAACACTATTTAATTGGGACAAACATGAGAATGTTATGGGATTTTAAGTGTGGTGGGTTACATGGCCTGCTTCTATGCCTGTCTAATTAGTCAGATTTCCCTTCTGAGTTGGGAAGATCTATGCCCTGTGTGACTGTTGTATTTTATATGATTTTTTTTTATTAAATAATTTAATTGATGTGCACTTATATATATATACACACACACATTGAAAACATTTTTATCTGTGTGTATGTGTGTGTACTTTGATATGGTTTTGTGTGGATATTACTTTGACAGGCTTCTGACATAAACCCCACGCATCCTGAGCGTTTGAACCCCTAACCCAGAAGGCATGAGGTAACGGCACATTCAACTGAGCTGTCGTTAACCTTTCATTTAAAAAATGTGTCAAGGATTCAAAGTTGGTGATCCCATTCTCTTTACAGCACACTCACATCTGAATTATGACAATTGCTCATTACGCTACTTGCAGTGTTTTTATTAAACCTTAATTAAATCATATAAATCATCCATGTGGCCCAATCGTTAATTTTATTAACTAAGAATCTTTGTAGAACTTCATCCTGTATTTATGTGATGTCATACCCAATATTTTCATTAGTTTGGGATATATGTGTAGTTAATGTAACCACCCTGCCGACCTGCCTATGATTTTAGATAACCCAACGTAAGCTTATATCGGTTAATTGGGTGGTGGGCCAGTGTCTAGGTTCAAGGAGGTAAATGCTGTGCTGTGTCATAGTCAGAAAGGGAAGATACAAAACCAGAGATGAGAGTAAACTGAACACCTTGTATTTAGAATTAAAAAATTAAAAAACAGAAATAGATTTACTACAATTTTAATTTTAGATTCACAATTCCAGTTCACATTCTGTATAGTCAATCAGTCATTCCAAGTTCAGTCAGAGTCGTTTGTCCTTTAAGTAGACAGTACAACGTTTTTTCAGTCTGTGGGTGCACCCAGATAAGTCAATACCGATGAAGATAGTTCAAATCCTACCACGGCGGTGAACTGGAGCAAGGAAGAAGGAACAGAGGAGTTCCCTTTTTGAGGAACCAAAAAAATCAGGTTTCCCAGTGGCTCGCCATCTCCCGTGTCATGGAGAAAATCCATTTCTCACTTCCAGAGTCCAAAGAACTTCTGGGGATTTCAAAAACCTGGCCAAGACAGTCCATATGCACAGAACCCACATCCACAGGCTTTGGCCGTCTCCGGCACTCTCGTACCCCTAACCCTCTCGTACCCCTAACCCTCTCGTACCCCTAACCCTAACCCTAACCCTAACCCTCTCGTACCCATAACCCTCTCGTACCCCTAACCCTCTCGTACCCCTAACCGTCTCGTACCCCTAACCCTAACCCTAACCCTAGCCCTAACCCTCTCGTACCCCTAACCCTCTCGTACCCCTAACCCTAACCCTCTCGTACCCCTAACCCTAACCCTAACCCTCTCGTACCCCTAACCCTAACCCTAACCCTAACCCTCTCGTACCCCTAACCCTAACCCTCTCGTACCCCTAACCCTATCGGTTATTTGTGCCAGATATTTGGATTTCTCCGGTTGCTCCGGTGTGCATATATGGGTGCGGTACTCCAACTTGCTACACGAATGAGGGCGGGACTTGCCCCTCCCCACCTATAGTGAGGCACTACCAAGTAATTTGGCCAATTACCATAAAATGATTTGGCAGGCAACTAAACCAACCAAAAAAAAAAAAGAATCAAATAACCATAGTTCGGTTCATTAGAGATAAAAAAAAAACAAACTTATAAATACTTTTGAATGAAAATAATAAATATATAATAAATAATTATAATATAAAAATAAACAACTATTCCCACTGGGTTACATTAATATTGTAGCATCGTGTGGTGTAATTGTAATACATAGCTGTAGGATGCTGCATAGTTTGATTGTGCTTGCATTCTATTGGCAAGTGCAAATAAATAAATGATCCACATGCCTGAAACAAAGTCAAATGGAAAGAATTCCATCCTTGTGGTACTTCATGATATCCAAAGGGATCAATTTATTTCCATTTGTGGTGAGGAATGCTGAGGTCGCTGATAGTGTGTATGGCAGTTAATGAATAATTAACCTGCGGAATCATAAAACATTTTTATCCATGGGGATATTTTATAAAGAGAATTCCGCCTTATGTATATGAAAGCATTTTTCTTTCTGTATGGCGTTATTAATGAATGAAGGCACAGAAGGGTGAATAGTTCTTTCCCAACAGTTCTTCACAAATTTGACTGTTTCTGTGCAAAGGTAGAAATTTGGCTGCAAGACAACATAGATATACTGTAATTAAAAGGTGCAAAATAAGGAATTTCTTCTGTATTATTATTATCCAGTCTTGTAATATGATCATCATCTATAATCTTCCCACGTACCATTTGTGGATGATTTCATTTTAGAGTAAGAATGAAGAAAAAATATATATTTATTCCTCTTTGGAATTTATGAGGTTACATGTAGCTTTAATGAAGCACTTATTTTTTCTTGGCTTCCATATTGAAATTGTAGCATCCTGGAGTGGTGAAAGGCCTCGTGCAAAGGATCGAGTGACGACACGATTACTCCGCTGAAATGGTGTTCAAACCTACAATCTCATGCATTGGGCCATCAGCTGTCATTTTTTTCAATTACTGTAATTTTTAATATGTGTAATAATATGGAGAATTTGCAGCTCATATTCTACAACATTTGGGATGTGAATGTAAAACAAAAATTACAATTACAAGGTGTACATGCAACAAGCAGTGGTCCGTGGATTCCGTCACTACGTAAGTAATGAATTTATCCCCAACCAGCGTGATAATGACAGTAATTTTCAGAGAAAACGCTAATGATTGTAGCAGAAGCTGTGATGAATTTCTATTCAGTCATGGGCAAAAAGTGCCATTGATTGAAATAAAAATGAAGAATGTGACTTATTTACTTGTTCATAGAAATAGAAAATGATGAGCCACATCGAAGCCTTACCGTCTTCTTCTTTCTGAACTCAGACAACTTAAGAAGGAAGCTGAACATATTCAGCGAACTTTTTTGTGGTCCTTCATTCATCATTCCTTATTATCAATAAATGATAACATAGATGCTTAATACATGCTGCATATCTGACAGCAGTGCAGCATAGTGGTGTGGGGTGTATATTTTACTGGTCTATAAATAAAGAGTAAACGCATACCCACCCGCACTGGTGAGATTTCTGTTTTTTTGTTTCTTCTTTTTTTATTTTAACTGAAATGGATAATCTAAAGGGAAACAAATACTCGTCCTTCAGCCATTCAGTCTTTAGTGAATTTACGACAGGACCTTTGCTAGAGGTTTAGGAGAGGGGGTAGTACGCCTTTCCTGGGAAAGTCTGATGGAAACGCCCCACATTGCTTAGCCTACTTAATGCACATTTATTGGGGGGGGGGTTTATGGAGAATATTTTAGGGAGCGACCAAAGCTCCCCAAAAACAGCCATATGCAATCATGTATCATGATTCTCATGAACTCTTTAAGACATGAAGATGATAAGATGATGCTCAATGTGTATTATCACTAAGTATTTGAGAGTTATATATTTAGCTTTCTTCTTTATTGATAACTGCCCATTGGGAGAATGCGGCCAATTAAAGTGAAAATATAGGATATTTACGTAGGCAGTCCAGCATCACAGCCGATCAGCACTGTTCCTTAATCCCACATCCCCTGCATCTCACTCACTTCCCGTCAGAGAAATAGCCAAGGCAATAATCCGAATATTAAATATGCACTGACAGAATGTGGAATGACAATGATCTGATGGTAGCTGGCAGTGGTGGCGATTTAGCTTGAATAGTGGAGCGACTGAACTGTACCCTTTAAAGATTAATTAAGCTGTTTTTCCTTCTAGAGATTAGTAATTAACAACATTTAGCGGAGTAGGCATGGGAATGACAATGAATCATGCATATCCCCAGTGCACCCCTCCCATTGTGACATCGCTCTTTAATCTGGCTGCCTGTTCCGTAAAGGCCTCCTTTTATAGGTCCTGCGCGTCGTAAACGTTTGCCAGAATAACAACGGGCCAGAGCAACGGGCTCTAAATGCAAAAAGCGTTGCACCGCCGATGAGCGTTACGCTATGCGGACGCGCTGACGTTCCTCCACCTGTCGTTCCAAATAAAGACTCTCCTATTAAATGTGCCACCAACTGCAGCTCAATTGATCTCGTGCGAATTGCGCTCGACCACTATCAGCCGAATCATTTAAAGGTTATTTGTCGGCTCCCGCTGGCGTAGGAGGTGGGCAGGTGGCGCCAGGCCTTGCAGAGCTGGAAGCGTTTTGTACAATATAACAAACCCTGCGTGTGTATTCACTGTGTCACCTATAGAAAACAGTCATAATTACCATCCTTTTTCTTTTTTTTAAATCAGCCGTTGCTGTACAATCATGGTTCTCATTACAGTCTTTTAATTATAAATAGTTGCTTGATAAAGTATGAACAGCTTGGTTATTTGGCAAATGTAATAATTACATAAGAAGTGTCGTAAGCAAAGTAACAGATGGGTATATCCCCTGCTCTATCAAACAGTACAACTTCTTTCTCCCTTAATCATCCATCGTTTTAACAGAAACAGTAGATGCAAGTTTATACAGATTTACATGATTAATTTTCATTCATTCATTATATTGAACTTCATGACCAGTTTGTGTAAAACTTGCTAAGGCAGTGTTTTTCAAGCCAGTCCAAGGGGACCACCCACATTTTTGCTCCCTCCCTGCTCCCTGCCAGACACTCAACATTTTCCATGTTCCACATGGAACAATACTTGTGTGGAGAATTTGGCTCTTTATGAATAAATGCATGGCAAAGCTGGGAATTCTGTGTGGTTGAATAGGCCCTCTCATGGTGTCTACGATTAGTCCAATGGAACAAAATACAGAAACACTTTGATCTCTAATGCAAATAGGCTCCCAGTAAAGGTGCAAGAATTAGGTTCTTGCCTCCGATCTCCTTGCCACACAGAGAGTGAAGTTACTTCATACATGATTAAATAATTACAAAGAGAAGGGCTTCACCCCTGGCCTTGCCACTCTCCTGAAACATTTCACAAAATATTTAATGGAAAAAACACAGAGTCAATTATCTATCGTGGCATTTTCAATTACTGCGCAATTTATAACTTGTCTGGGTACTTTGTTGAATATCTGCGTAAAATTCTGGCTAGAATAGAACAAGTGATTACACCATGAAGAGTGTACTGGGCAAAATTACAGTAGAGTGTCCTGTCAGTACAAGACTCAACATCAATAGGCTTCAATTAGTTAATTATATTATGTAAAAAAGTACATAAGTACGGAAATTAGGGTCCATGTGTGGGTGCCTGTAAATTTGATCTGCGCTAGTTACACTGATGTTAGAACCACTATATTGGCAATATTAGATTCACTGACCATTGTTTCACATGGAACTTTATCGAAATGCAAAGCAGACTACTTTATCATTCAGGAATTCTCTGTCCCAATTCTGGAATCCTTTAGACTGCCCCCACTTGCCAAATCTATATTATCAATGGTAAATTCTTCATTTTGTTTAATCAGAGATAAAGTTCATATTTTAAATCACACGAGATCAGGAGTCATCTAAATCCTATGAGAAAGTTGACTATTTGTGAGAATCAATTTTCTGAATTTTGGAACTCGAGATAAAATAAAGGAAGAAAAAAAAAAAAGAATCCCCTACAGAATTAATACCATCTTGTGAATATGGGGACAAGTAAAACATGGTTTATATCTGCCCCCCAGGGAACAGGGAGGTCCCCCCTCTGCACACTTTACTAAAACAAAATTTGATGGGATTGCAGTTTGTTAAGTCAACGATCACTGATTATTTGAGAGGAGCATTCAGGACCTTGACCTTGAATATATCCAATCAATACAGGAAATGGGCAGGCCCACCAGCACCCCCCCACCCCCATGTGGCGTGCATTTCAGGGTTCTGTTCAATGCAGACCCCATCCCAGGAAGCACGGGGCACAAAGCAGGGACCTCCCCGGATGGGGCATCTGGCTGGCACACACAAATATATTTAAACAGGAACGCTATAAAGCCCACAATGCACTGTGATGCAGCACCACACAATACAATGGAATATGAATTGCTGCAATATGCTCGCTAAACCTTTCTAGGCTAGTGCATGGTAAACGTGGTAAAATTCTCTCTATGTTTACAGCTGATGGATTTTTTTTGGTTTATATAAACATCAACTGCAGGCCCTCCGAAATAAAATCATAAGAAATTCAACTATTCAATTAGCTTCATACGTCATTTCCCTCTTCCTTCTCAATCTATAGCTGGGAACACCAAATATAAAGAAATATGCTGGGTATACCTCTTTTTAATGCCACCTCATTGGTCATGACCACGGTCAGTGATAGTGTCTCTATAACCCTCCTATCTGTATAGCATATATCTTGTTGTATTTTTTTTCCCCCTCAATGCTCCAGAAATCCTTCTGATGGGTAAATACATTTATAACAAAAAACAACATTCAAAACAAACAAAAAAAAAAACAAGTACTGAGGCATCATGTCTGTGTGTTTATCTGTCTCAGCTCTGTGCTGCTGTTGCCATCCTTGACTTGCATTAGCCTTTTACTTGCAAGTCTGCCGGCATATTTTAACTATCCTCTTGGCTTCGTCCAGTGTTTGCCTCTTCTGGCAAAAGGCACACCAGTCACCTCTAGTCCTGAGAGTGTGGCCAGTACCACTGGGAGTTTCCCTGTAGATGAAATTTGTCTATTTCATTTTTTTAAACTCCCTGTACCCCATTTTAAAACACACTTCAGCACTGACATAAAAACCCCCTCTCTGTCTTGTGGCTTTTTCATCATCCATCCATCCATCCATGTTATCATGCCTCAGGCAGGATATGCATTTGAATCCTGTGCTTGGCAGAGTAGCCACCTCACCACTGGGTCCTCGAGCGAGACCTTTAACCCCAGCTGCTGTAAACTGGCTGACTCAGCTCTCCAACGCTAAAGGAAATATCTCGCCCTCACCCCTGTCTCTGATGGAAAACAAGTTGAGACATTTCCATCTTTCTCAGTGTTATAATGATTCTTTCTTAGTATCTGTTTTTCTGCAGTGTAAATGCCTAAAGCCGAAATCTGTTTTAAATATTTAATTATTATAGCTAATAAAAGTATGGACACGTAATAAAAGTTGTTTGTGATATTTTTACATTGTGGCATATAAGTTGCCTTTTCTTAGTGTAAGCTAAAGGCAACTTTTGTGTCTATTATAATACCAAAAAGTTTCCTATGGATGAATACAACCAGCCTGACACTTTATTTCACTTGCTTGTTTGTGTCTTGTGTTCCTCTGGATAGGATTCAGGCTTGCCTTACATTGCAGAGTCAATAATAAAAAGAATGGATGCATGTAACCACTCGTAAAATGATTAATAAATCTTTAGTTATGTACATAGCTATGTATGGCTCTGGTGAAGCTGGCAAGTCAATGTAATATTTCTGACAGTGTTGACTTCAAAAGTAAGGGGAGAGATAATGATGGGGTTACTGGGAGAGGTCACTGCGAACGGAATGACGAATGCACTGATAAACTCTAAGATTCAAAAGGCTTTATTGCCAGGACTGGGTGAATTACATTGCCTCCATTGGAGCATTAAAAGCTAACAATGGATAATTTAATTGTTGAAAATCTGAGTATAATGGCTGCTGTGAGTTAAAACTGATTTTGAAACTTTGCACAGCAAGATAAGCCCAATGGTAAATCTTGCAGCAGAACTGTGACAATTTTAATGTGCAGTTTTCCCCAAAGTCTCAATGCATAGGACAGGGATTCCAATCCACAGTTTTTTTATTAAGAGAAGGGGAAAGGTTGTATTCCTGCAGGGAAAAGTACCTGAACAATTTTAATTGAATGAGGTGCTAAACAGCACAATAGGAACTGGAACCATGTGTGAGCTGTGTAGCGAAGCTATTCAGAAATGCCACACAGAAACCGAGCTTCACTGCTAATTTTAGCTTCAGGTTACGTCTGAAGCTAGCTTTGCCTACGGTTTTCAAAGTGTAATCTGCAGTCACAGGCCATTGGAGGATATTTTGAGTGCGACTGCATAGAATTTGACCAGAATGTCTGGAAGAATTTCCTGTCATTGGCTGCAGCAAATATGCAGTCGTGGTTTGGACTGATGACAATTAGCAACTGTTAATCGGGTCATGGAAAAATCACTACATCTACACAACAGGCAAACAAATATTAACATCTTTTTATGTTGCATTCCACATTTTTTTCCATGTTTTTGTAAATGTTATATTAGAGTCATTCAAATTTATTTATACAATAGACACTCACATCCGACTGCCCTTTCCGTCCCCAAGACCAACAGAGAGAAAAAAACATCTAAAATATCCAGAGGATACACATAGGGAGAACATGCAAACATGCATCGCACACACTATACGCATGCCCCATTACCCATGAACGCACATGAATTACCTTGGTGTGGATTCATTTATTTTTGCTTATACATGAGCAGTCAACACAGGTAAAAAGACATTCTTTCAATATAAATGTTTAGTGTAAGCATTACAAGTCAAGTAAAATAATACCCATAATATTTCTTTCTATTTTTTTAAATATAAGTCTCATTTTATTAAATGAAATATTGAATCTCACGACCTTGCACTGCTTTAGGCATTTGGGTGATGCATGGATGGATCTACACAAATCACAAACAGTAAGCTTTCTTTGAAGGATGCATATATAGTGATTTGAGCATACAGCGCCTACACTTCTGCAGATGGCTTAGGTGAGATAAAAAGGATTGATATACTTAGACCTGTTTGATATTCTTATAAAAATATCTACTTTACACCTGCACTCTCATAGATAGTGAATCTTTAATTTAAGAAATCTCCCCCGTATAAGGAGGGTCAGGCCTGCAGCTTTAGTGGGGATTGGCCTTTCCGGATCGCGTCCTTGCCATCAGCACAGAGCTGTAATTGCACATTACAAAACCATATCAACTGTAAAATATATGTTCTAAAATGATATCCATGTTATTTCTGTGTCTTCCTCCAAGTTCAACTGATCGTGGTGGTGCATTTCTGGCATGCAGGATTGGATGTCAGAACAGAGGAGAAGTAGCTCACAGCCTGTACCTGGAAGCTCCCAGCATTCTGTAACCCATCCAGTTGCACGGCATTTGGTAAAGAAGGGCTGTGACCAGGAATACACGTGGATTCTGCCCTTTATTCTGCGCTGCTCATCCAGAGCACCTGCCTAAGTTCTCTCTTCTCTTATGGAAAAGGCGTGCAGTATGCCAGCGCTGCTACTCGCCATCTTGCAGCAAAAACCCAGCTCCTGTAATTGCACAGACAGGTCCCCAGTCCCTGTGGCCTTATGCTGTCCAGTCCACTACAGATCTGGTCTGGAGAAATCAATCTGGTCATCTTTTTCCAGGAGCTGCATGGGACTTCTCATTGTTTGTGTTTCCTGAAATGCCTCTGGAGGAGTAGAGCACCTGCTCTCTCCCCATAGCCCTTTGTATAATCTCTACAGCAGGAGCTGTTCTATTTTATGAATGCTATCTGCGGTATTAATATCAGTTACAATGCGATGCGCAGCTTAACCAAGTCTTGTTTTTCCATCAAATTCTTTTAATCGATGTATGCCAGGGTCTTTCTGAATGTGAAAAAAAAAAGAAAATCAATGTTGCAGAAACAACTACCAAGAATACCAAGCGCAGATAATTTTATCAAATAAAGCGTTTTGTATTAAGATAATTTGCACAATCGTTTCAGTGTCACTGCTGGCTGACACAAATCACAAGGATAGCATGGTGAGTGTTTGTCATCCACCTTCCATCCAGATGAAAAGAGGGGTTCCATGCAAACTCCAAACACAGAATGGGGGTGATTTGACCCCCCCAGGCTTGGCAGTATGAGGGAGCAATGGAACTCTCTGTCTGTCTAATGTGAGGCGAAAATCAATCGGTACCACAGAGGCTGAAGACCCATGTGGATAACAACATGCAGCGAAGGACGTCAGTTACATATGAAATATTCTAGAATTGTTTGTTCTTGTCCGTGGTCCTGGAAGCAGACTGTAATCCTGCCATCGCGGGGTTGATGGATAACCATCGATTATTTGCATGTTTGCATCCTCATTCTCCTAAAGCCAAAATCCAATAAAAGAAACAGATTTATTTTCAAGGGAGAAGCTTTAGCTGTCACGCTTATAAGTAGGTTACTTTCCTCCATGTAGATAGAGACTGTGAGGTCACAGCAGCACCTATAAATCTGTGCTGGGAGGACATGATGAATTTTTTACAAGCCACCTTGTGTAAGATGTTGAAAATCAGTGGAAATGTGCAGATAAACACTGATCTAAGGTGTTAGACGTTAACATGGTACAGTTTGATACTCTGTACAGCAATACCAGTCTTAGCTACCATTTTTGGATAAGTGTACATGCTGCATGCACTGCTTGACTGTTTACTGCATTTGGGAGCGTGATTTTTTTATTTCTAACAATTTAGTTTAAAATATGACCATATTTTGGTTTTTGTATGAATCATTAAAATCTGAAAAATATGCATTTTGTGCTTTTATATTAATATTTTCATGATAGCATTACAGAATTCAGCTGATCAAGATCAAATGAAAACTTTATTTTGTTTGCAACAGATGCATTTCCTTTTATTCATAAATATTGAATAGTGACGTTAGTAGTTCCAGTTGACACATTTGTCACAGTTGCGGCCGCTTGCCTGTTAACATCTAGACTAGTTCTCAGACCTGCAGCCTCCTATAACTACACTTCTTGGTTTATCGAATCTTGTTAATTGTTTTAAATGCTAAAATCAAGACTGAAGAAAAATCTGTGTGATCATTAAACTGAGAACAACAAGAATCACAACAACAACAACAACAACAATAATAATAATAATAGTAATAATAATAATAATAATAATAATAACCTCACATACTGTATATATGTCTTGCTAAGCAGTTTGTTGTAGCGATGGTTGCCTGATGGAATGTCATAATACATCTCTGCCTATATTAAATTTATGAGTAAATGTTTAAATGATATGTATCATTCTAACTGACCAGAAGAGAATTCTCCTTGTGCTATTTCAGTAGTGCCACAGGCTTTTTACCTGGATGAAATATACCCATTCCTGAAATTTACCTTAAGTGTATCCGTGTACATTTTGCACATTTTCTGCAGAGCGGCTCAGGGTCACGGTGATCGCTAAGCTTATCTCTGTACACGCAGGGAACAACCTGGCAGTGATGCAGGTCTATCACAGGGTAAACACAATGAGCGTTTCAGAGGCACGAATCCACCGAAGAAGAATGGCTTTGGTCACCGTGAGGAATCCACAGCGCCCAGAGGAAGCACATGGACAGCTACTGAATACGCTTCGCTATGCGCATTCTGATTCCTGGACTGAGACTAAAAACTCCAGTGTAATGGTGAAATTCAAGTTTTCAAAGAAGGTGAAAACGCTGTTACTTCAAGAGGATGTAAAGGAACCTTAATTAATCACTGTTTTAATAAATCCTAGGGTTGGTGCCCGCTGGCATTTAGTTTGTAATCCTCTCCTATTAGGTAAATGTGACTAGCCATGCTTATCAGGATTTAATGATGATGTGGTCTTGTAGCTATGTAATGAACTATTTATATTCATGGAAGATTTTGAATCTCCAGCATTAATTTATGTGAAACAAAATATAGAATGAATTATTAAACTCTTAAAAAAGTTGTTAAGGTGACACACACTGTGGGAAAAGCGCCATCACTGGATCCTGCTTTTCCAGAAGTTTCCGTAGTTATTTGTAATTCCGTTTTTCCCGTTATTATTGTAACTTTCAGTTTTGTCCATTTGCTCTGTCTACATTTGCATGTGCTGTAATGACCAAAGCTCAGAGAGAGGTCTGCGATGAGGGCTGTCTGTGCGCTCTCCCTGCCACTGTGGGTCATTGGCACCATTCACTATGCTGTGGCTGATCTGACTGTCTCACATCCTGCTAATGGTTTCTTACATTCTCTGCCTCACATCTTTTTATTATCCTGATACAGTTCAATCCACAGAGACTTTTTATATTGCGCTCAAATGTTTCCACCCCTGTA
Source organism: Cyphomyrus plagiostoma (assembly GCA_019775915.2). Classification (NCBI taxonomy): domain Eukaryota; kingdom Metazoa; phylum Chordata; class Actinopteri; order Osteoglossiformes; family Mormyridae; genus Cyphomyrus; species Cyphomyrus plagiostoma. The sequence continues at coordinate 23,621,595 of JABFEA020000038.1, forward strand.
TCATTATGCCATTTACTAATAATATGCTGATCTTCCTGCTCTCTTGTGACTCCTCTTAGGGGCCAATGAGATTACAGACAATCTGCAGTAACCTATACACATAACTAGCAGGTATCTGAGAGAGAATGCCACCTGATTCATCTGCAAACCCCTGGGAGTTGTCAAATCATTGAGAAGAGTTGCAAGATGGTATTCTGAATATGCTAGTACCCCCCACTCTCCCCTCCACCCCCATCACAAACATAATAATGGAGCCACACCCTGGCAAATTTTCGTTGCATCAAAAGGGGGAGACTTGACCGATGTTTTCTGGGGGTTTCTCCAGACCAAAAGCATGTCCTAACCGGTCTGTAACATTGAGCCATAATAGGTATTCACCCCCCTTTCATGACTGTTACAGGTACACCCACTCGGGAAAGGACATGTGCAGAGCTTGTAGGGCAGGGAACATCCTGGATGAGATCCTGTAGGGCAGGGAATGCCCTGGATGGGATGCCAGTCCATTGCAGAACACGCTCGTAGTACTAGAGTAAGGAGTCACCAGTTCACCTAACTAGGTGTTTTTGGATGACCGTAAGTGCAGCACTTGGAGGAAACCCATGCAAATATATGAACAAGAAACCCTAGGGGTGTTAGGACTCAGGGCTAACCACTGAGCTACCATGACAGCCGTGACAGCTGCCCCCCAGCTAGAAAAGATTCCCATATGCTTCTTTAACAGCTGTAAAATTGCATAATGTGTGATATTCACACAAGGAGACTTTTAAGTTTAGCACTAGGTTTAATGCTAATGATTCCGTTGTTTACTCCCCTTAGGGATTACAGTCGGCTTCTTCTAGCTGTTCCCTTTGTGAATTATTATCTTTTTGCCCTAATATGCCAATTCTCTAGTGAACACAATTTCATTTTTATTTTTATTTGTTTCCGCGCAGCTGTTTAATTTTTCTTTTTTTTTTTTTGAGAATTTAAGCAGCTTATAGTTTAACATTTACACAGGAATATAGATGTGATTTTGTCTGAGTATCAGGCTCAAGGATGCAAACATGTTAAATATGGCTCATTTCTGTAGGGACGGGGAATCACTGTGCTGTGACGTCGATTGTATGTGGCACAGATAGCAAGGGTAAAAGCGGTTGTAAAAGCCAGTGTGAATGCAGGTGTAAAAGCAAGTGTACATCCATCCATTTTCCAAACCGCTTATCCCACTGGGTCGCAGGGGGTCCAGAGCCTATCCCGGAAGCAACGGGCATGAGGCAGGGAACAACCCTGGATGGGGGGCCAGCCCATCGCAG
>JABFEA020000038.1:23643469-23656876 GCA_019775915.2 Cyphomyrus plagiostoma
CCCCCACCCCCGGATGTGCCCTGGGGGAACCAGAGCCCAACGGGAGACAGCAGACTTATTGATGCATTCAGTAAATGTAAACACAGAGCTTATGAGTTTGCCAAACCGGACTGTGCCTGCTCTGTTTAACGGGGTCATGGAATTCACCAGAAACCATCCAGGCTCTGCTGGCTTTAAGGAGGAAAAGAACAGAAGTGCTTAGCGCTGAGGATGTCCCACAGACTCCCAATCTGCCGTGCATCTCTGTCGTATAGGTATAGCTGCTGATATGTGCTTCGACTACAGCCGTGCCGAGAGGGGGGCCGTTTATAAGCTGCTGTCCTCCCCACGGCGCCGGACCAGTTAAAGGCTGCGTTGCACATGTTTCGAAGATGCTTTTTGAGAATAAGAGGGGGCTCAGATATTATCACCCGCGTCGCTAAAAGCACCAAAAATAAATAAAGCAAAAGTCTCTGAATACCCCTGTGAGTGCGGTGCTTTCAATCAACGACAACAAAAAAACAAACCCACGCAGGCAGGCAGCCTCCTTCTCGAGATTAAACAGATGGACAACAAAATGAATAAGTACATGACAACTTTGAAAAAACCAAAATGCTCAATTACAAAATAAAAGAAAATGTGCATATAGAGAAATGTAGAGAATAGATAAGCCATATCAGAGCACAAGAGGAAGATGGGAAGTGTAATCTCAGAGGTATTGAAATCTGCCGGGTCAGCGTGACGACATCGCTCATTTAACACAGAATAAACATGAAACTTTATCTTGCAGAAATTTTCTGGCTTTGACAGCAAGTTGCCTTGATCACTGAAATCTTATAAATGGCTTCTAGATGCTTAGCATGTAGTTATATGTAGTTAGTATGCATCATCCATCCAACCATCCATCTTACAACCACTCATCACAGACAGCTGAGGGATGCACACATTGTTATTAAAGGAATGTACAGAGAAACGAGTAACAAAAACACAATATTATTATGAAATTTAATGTTCATACTTTACAGGTGTGTACTTGTGAAAGTGTTTTAATGGTGAAACCCAGATACAGGTTTATAATCAATCCTGAAATCCTTTCATGATGATTCACCTCACATCTCATTTTATTCTTTAATATGCTGCACGAAATTTACCTTGGAGCAGCTTTACATGCACATGGAACCACACGCTTGTACCAGACATGTCTTCGTTTTTTTTCCTGTTTTTATTATGCTAGAAGAGATTGCATATGATGAATTTTAATAGCAGATTATTTTAGTCTTGATATGTTTTAACCTTCAATGGATTATCTCAACAGAAATGTACTCTGACACTGTACACCTTAAAAAATTGAACCCTGGCAATGCAGCAGATAACTGAAAAAATAAAATATATCCATATAAAATACAAAAAAAAAGAATATTTTAATCACATCAATAAGACTAATAACATTTCTAATAACACTGTACAACTATTTTCTACAAATGGACAGCAAATTAAAATATTTAGTAAAATATTAAAAGACATAAACATAATTTTAACACTTTAAATCTATATTCCCTAAGGGGCTGCTTGTGTAGTTTCCTGCAAATCATTTTAAGAGCTCAGTCCACCTGCCCTCTGTCTTCTCTGTGTCATGTGCTTTCTGAGCTCTAGGCTTACGTACAGAATAAGTGGTTTGTGATGGATGGATGGATGGATGGGTGGATGGATGGATGGATGGATGGATGGGTGGGTGGATGGATGGGGCAGCACCGTGCTGCAGTGGTCAATACTGTTGCCTCCCACCTCTGGCACTCTGGGTTTAGGTCTCTGCCATGGCTCCGTGTGTGTGGAGTTTGTATGTTCTTTCTGTGTTGTGGGGTTTTCTCCAGGTACTCCAGTCCAAAAACATGCTGAGGTATATTGGAGTCACCAAATAGCCGATAGGTGTGAGTGACGGGTGTGTGAGTGAGCCCTGTGATGGGTCGGTGCCCCATCCTGGGTGGTTCTCTGCCTTGCACCTGTAGCCTCTGGCATAAGCCCGACCCCCTATGACCCGGAATAGAATAAGCAGCTGCAGAAAAAGGATGAATGGATGAAGGGGTCCTCTTAGTCCCTTCATGTTTCATTAGGTGGCCCCCTATGCCAAGATAACAGCAGGATCTCCTGCGCTAAGGCTAAGCTCAAGATGAGGTTCTTACTCTTCAGGTTTATCCAGGTCTTCCATAAGAAAGATGTGCTTGAGTTCTCACGTAAGAGATTACTTTGGCCATTGCGACATCCTGCTCAGCCTGCTATCCATCTGTACAGTTTTTTCACCCAAGTTGTTTAAGTTAGCCTCTTATCACCATAAGATCATACTGAACGACTTGCAGAAAGCAAAATCATTAATAGCATGTGCGTTTCCCACCTGCCCCTGTCCACTTGCCTTTCCCTTGGGGTACTTAGTTACTACATCAGCTCCCTTTCTCACTATGATCGCTGAGCATTGGTAGTCCCGCTACACAATAATTTCTCAATGTCCGTTGTTCACAGTACAGTAATTCTTCAAGAAATAACAGGTTATCATTTATAAAGTTACATATGTCACAACTTCAAACCACCTTTCTAATACATCAGTTAACAAATACATGCAGTGAGTTTAATATCTTATTTTTAATGGCCGAATGCATTTTTTTACTTGAATATCTGTGTGAAATTCTAACCATGACCGAAATCCAAATGGGAATATTATTAAGTCCTTGTTTTTTTTTTTCTCATTCCATATGTAATCACTGTTTCATGGTTACCTAAACTCATTCCAAAGTCTTCACAATTTTGCAGTGAATTGGAGCATACAATATTTCCATTTCAGACGTACTTTAGTTAAAATCATAAATTAATTTTGAATAGCATGTAATTTATTAGATCCAAAGGAAAGCTGTGAGAATATAAGGATGAGCATCACTGAGATATGTCTATGTTAGGGAAACAGGTCAGGCAGCTGACGAGTACATACTGAAATTGCAGAGATTTCTTTCTGTCTATCTATCTATCTATCTATCTAATCAAAATAGTTACTTTTGCATTAAAGAGTTGAGTTTAGTCTTATAGAAGTAGTTTCTGCATTGAAGCTCTATATTATTGTTTTAGTACTTAGTATTGCTTTTTTATATTTTTTAAGCATTCTAAATAGTGTACAATGTATCCATATTCTAAATATTGTTATTTCAAGGTGCTTAAAAGGTCATTGTCTGAGGACAGACCTGAACAAGGCCTTGGGTTCCAGTCTGGGCTGAATGGATTCAGACTTTAGTTTGTCTAACTTGAACTAGCAATTGCACAAAATAACTAATTAAATAACAAATTAATAGCTCTAGGTCAGCAATGGTTTATAATCATAACCTGTTCCTGATAAGGTACATTCCATGAAACTAAAAATTAAGAAAGAATTAATAATCATGACACTCTGTGGAAAAAAATGATTCATTTTAAAGGGAACGCTTTCAATCAAGAATCTATACAGGACACATGAGGAGAGCATTTTGCATGGACTGCCAGGAGTGAATGTATTAGACTCAATGCTTTCAATGCAGAATAAAACCATACTGCACTTGTCTGCCTTGATGCGTTATTAAAATGCGAATGCAAAAATATAAAGTACCACATTTATAAATATATATAATATGATGCGGAAGTACAATGTTATTCATGTTAAATTTATTTACTTTTGGCTACTAGGCAAACTATTCATGAGCTGGAGAGTGGAAAATAAATTATAAAATATGAATATATTAAAGTGCTTTCTCGCTAAGGCTAGTAATCATTGGTTTGAATTTCACATTGAAACATGTTTAACGACTGCATTATAGTCATAGATTATACTTGCATTTTATGATTAAAAACATGCTATAATTACCTGAAACCATTTCATGGTGATTATTAAAAGAAGCTGTGCTACTTAAGTAGCATAATGATTCATCAATACACAGCAGCATTATGTAAGAAAAATAAATAAATAAATAAATTCAATAAATTAATAGACACTATGGCCTTATAAAGGCAGTCAGCAAATACACAAATGTTTTAGTTTTTCTTTTAATTTCTTAAAACAAAATTGTCTGCTAAAACAATGAGTGTCCACTATTATGAAAATCTAGTTGACTATAAATCAATACTGAATATTTATCATCACCTGGGCTTGTATTGTACAGTCAGCAGGCAGTATTTACCACTCTGTGTGTCTATGACACGCGTCTCTTCAGAATCTCAGTTTTAGGATTTCGCACAGTAGTGAAATTATTTGAGTTGTACACTGGGTATTTTGGGTAAAACAACATGTTATTCTAAGGATCATTTATCATATTTTTTGCAAAAAGAATATAAAATGTATGCATTATTAAGAAAACTGAAACAATATTACTAATAGCAAAATCATATTTGTTAGGCTAAGCCCGTCAATATCTACACAATAATATTGTTTTATTAATAGATTGGTAATTGTGTAACGCACTGAGACAATGTAATCTTTTTCAACAATTAACAATCTTATGAACCATTATGCAGTATGTTTGTTGATTGTTGTACTATGAAGCACAATGGTTACCGTGACGCTATAGATGTCGTGAATGCAGTGGGGGTGGGGGATACATGCAGAATAAATGGTAAAATGATATCTATTAGAGGCACAGGTTACTTTGTCTATAAAGCATATACACAAATTGACAATCTCCATTTTCAAAAGCTACTCCAATGCATTTTGAATTGTCTTAGCAATACCTGAAAACTCAGAGCTTAACACATTGAAGCCAGCATTTTTTAACTCAGATCCAGTTCAGTATAATTTATATTATATGCATTACTTATGAAGTACATTTCCTAATTTCATTGACCACTGAACATACAATACTGGGAAACTAGCGAAAAAAAAGCAGAGATTGGGCAAATAATTATTATGTTATTAAGTCAAGACCCCACAGTGGGAAAACGAGAAAAAAAAACTATAGTGTACCATTTTACTTGCTATATCCTTAGTAAACAGCATCTTGACATCACATTTGCATGCATGCGTCCATCCATCCACCATCCATTGACCCTAATGCCGTCTCACCAGTGCACAGTCCAGTGCAAAGTCATTTTACTGCCGTTATTATTTTAATGTACCATCAATAAGGACTAAATCCCAAATGCACATAACAAAAACAGATTAGTTCTGGAAACTTTATTTGAAAATACAAATGGCTTCTCATTGTGCTTTGAGAATTGTGTTCACAAATGAGGCACACAGAGTGCTTGCTTATCTGAATACAGCCTACGTACAGCCTCAGCTAAAGCAGTGTTGTTCCAAACTGTGAACACTTAAAAAACAGTGATAGGCAGTCTCATATACGGATTGAATCTTCCCCTGAAAAAAAAGCAATCATCTTTTGCCACAAGACGCTGGTTCTCTCTCACCTACTGCGGTAAATTATGCAGTTTTATTTTTAAAGTCTGCCTGAACAAGAAGATGGTCTCTTTAGGAAGCCATGAGTCGTGCCCGCGAAAATCATACTAAACATTGCATTCTGCATGGGCTAATAATAATAATAATAATAAAAATAATAATAATTATTATTATTATTATTGTATTATTATTATTATTATTATAGCTTTACATTGCAAAGGAAGTGAGACGTCTACATTTACATAGAAAACATCAACAACAATACAGCCACTTATATCATTCTCTACATAATTCTTCTGCGTATGACATTGGTTCTTCAATGTTCTACAGCTGCATGTAAGCATCACTGATTGAGCTGGTCTCTTTCAGATATCAAAAGCCTTTTATTTCACTGTCTCTGCTGCAGTGGCAGCTTTAACTGGAGTGACTTTGCATCTGCTGGGAAAGGTGGATGTAAATCACAGTGCAGAGATGCAGATAGGTTACTTGACACACTCAAGGAAGCAATACATCAACTTGTTGTTTGGTGCAAACAACCTGAAGTATGACTGGAGAGGGTGACACTGTTGTTTCCATTTATCAAATGACAGGGTTTGGGTCTGCATATGAAAGAAAGAGTAATGCAATAACACACTGAAGTTAATAAATAATAATACAAAAAAGGTTAAATGTATTTTTTTCAGAGCAGGATCCACAACCCTACTGAAGAAGGTAAAACAATCAATAATACTAGACAAAAACTAGGATATTTAGGATTTTGAATGCTCTTCATGTGTATGTAGCATTTATTGAGACATTCTTATACAATAATAATCATTACTGTAAAGGAAGTTTATTAGGGGCAGCGTGTGGCTCAGTGGGCTAAGCCTGTGTGCCTGTAATCATGAGATCACAGGTTCAAACCCAGCCTCAGCACGTCTGTGGGTCCTTGAGCAAGGCCCTTAACCCCTAGCTCCCTGGGCGCTGCTACAGGTGGCTGCCCTTCGCAGGCAACTTGATCTACAAAGACCAAGTTGAGGGAGGCGTAAAAATAATTTCCCCACAGGGACAATAAAGGATTGGTTGTTATTATTAATAATAATCAGTTTCTTGCCAAAGCATATCAGGACAAAGCCCCGCCCCCATCTCTAGTCCAATGAAATGGCTGCCATGAACCTTGACCTGGAAGTGCAAGGCTGGGCTACCTCACTATATTCTAATTACCTATGATATCTGCCTTTTCCACCATCCTCACAATTATATATGAAATTACATGACAGAACATTAAATGTCCTGTTGCAGTCTCTAACACAGTAAATCTTTTCAGATTTGGTGATTATCTGTGCAATGAAAAACCTGGGAGAGTACGTTAATTATTTCACAAGATTTAAAGCAATCATTCTGGTCAAGGTAACATCAGTACTAATATACCTGCTAGGAAGCCCACAAAATCAGCTCAGGGACCTGTAAATCCCCCCTGAACTGAAAAATGCATGCTCTCTTTGACAAATATGTGATGAATTTAGTATAGTCCTTCACTTAAATGAGGAGTACAATTAGAATTTTATTTAATTTCCCTTAAACCTAATCCATAGTCATACATAAGGACAGATTAATTTTCAGATACTAGCAATTAATCCTAAAAATCAATGTTCTACACGTTTGTGTTATGGAAACACACACACACACACACCAGCAGGTATTAAGGTACTTAAAAATAGGAACATAGATTGTTTTGCCCCAAATATCTGAAAGATCATAAAATGTTTTGTTGTATGAACAGTTCACATGTAATTTCGAAGTCCTGGAGGCTGACAACCTATTGTTGTTTCGACCATGGATATTTGCATAAGAGTTATATCGTCACAGTTATATGAGATGATTATCTTCATACAACAGTAGACAAGCTACACTCACTAGATATTTTAAATTGAAAGAAAATGGCGTATTCTCATTTAAGCAGATCTATTTCTAGAATTAAGTAGGATATGAGTCTTGCATCTGAACATTACAGTTTAACACACACACACATATTTGTATTCATATTTTTCTGGGGACTGTCCATTCATTTCTACGGGCAAAAGCCTAATCCCAACAATGGCACCCTTAATCAGTCCTAACCTTAACCATAAGTAACTAAACAAAATACAAGATTTGTGGCATTTTAGTTTTTTGATGGAAGTCCCAGATTTTAATAAATTTGCAGCTATTGTTATAGACACCGAAAAAGTGTCCCCCCCCACACACACACACACACACACACACATACACACACACACACACACACACACACACACACACTCCAAACCATATAGGGACATTGTTCAACACATTAACAAGGAGTTAAAAATGGTTAAAAAAAAAAACTATCAACATTCTCTATTGCATGTCAACTGAAACAAACTATTTTAACTTAATTTCTGTTTGTTTAATTAAACAAAGTATGGAATGACACATGTAGCTCGACCAAATACAGCACTATATCATTTGAAAACAACTGTATGGCTTTTAGTAATTATGGTAAAAGTATATCCAATAAGTTTAGTATGTGCAATAAACCTCTGTAATTACAGAATGATTACAGAGGCACATTTAAGGACTCAGTCTAGTCAAAGTTAAGATTTCCCTAATTACACTGTATTTTTACAATAGTTTGTAAGAATAAGAGGCAGAGGGTACATGATGAGCACTGTATCCACGATGAGCACTGTATCCATGTAATTGTCAGTTGAAAATAAAGAGGCTTTGACTGTGCAAGTTGGGATCCTTTCTTGACATTGAGAAGAAACCTCCTCTGAATGAAGAATTGGCTGTACTGCTTGAAGTAAGGGTTATCAATCAAGATTGAGACAGAAAATTCATGAATGACACAGGCTCGTCTATACAGATTTGACATTTCTCCCCCTGCAGCAATGCATATGAGTGTTTGCTTTATCTAGAGATTGGAAACCGAAATGATTAAATTCAGGTGGGACCAAAAACCACTGATGAAATCATTTTTTGGTGACACGTAATGAACATTCAAAGAATACTTCACTGTCACCCCAAGTATATTACAGCAGCTGCCACTAGGGAAATGAATAAATGTCCATTGTTTTCATCCCAAGACATACATGTTTGTAATAACCAGACATCACACAGTGGCTTCTGTTAACACATTTTGGTGAAAGTAGTAAAGGAAAAATAAAACTAATGAAAGAAAAGACATCACTAATCCTCATGTCAAAATAGATGATATGTTAAAATGTAAGCATTAGACAACATAATTATGACATTATTATTTAAGATTTTAAATGTTTAAAAAGTTAATAGGAATGAAAATACAATTTATTTTCATTCATCTATGATAAACCTCTTCGACCTTCTGTTTCCAAAAATGCTGAAACCTCCCAGTCCACGTTTTATTTATGGAACATAGATTTTTTTCTTACACGAGGGTTTGCGAACAACAAAGTTAAAGTGAATATATAAACTACAGTACTGTAAATGATCTGAAAAGACAAAACAGAATTTTACAGATATTCGTGACATGTGACCTATATAACTGAGGTTTAAAAAAATCTTAAAGGAACAGATAAAAATTTGTGATGGTACATGACAGATTTCAGGTAAGTATGACAATAAATATTTACTTACAGGGAAGAACCAAAAATGTTCTGCACAGTAAAATGTACTGTTATATTATGTTTAATCAGAATGAGAATTATAAACATGTGATTCACAATATATGTGTGGTTATACTCATTGCAATGCATTTGGGTAAAATTACCTGTATCTACAATAATTTGTATTTAATAAACATTTATTATTGTTTTTTTTTATAATGAAAAAGTATCATCAGTTGCAGATCACAACCCATATATTCATCAAGTAGAATGTAGAGCATTTTACATCTGTAATGTAATGCATTTTTAAAAATAATCATTGTGTAGTCTGGCACGATCCCTTTACTGATCTTTAAAGTTTGTGCCAAGGCGTTCTCCAACGAGAAGCACATCGGAAAGGAAAATACTATTTGATATATACAGCATTTCAAAACTGGCTGAATGTTGTCTGTTTCTCAAGAACTTCGAGGTAGTCCGGCTCAGCTTGAAGCTTCGCTTTTAGTTCCAAATATTTGTTTCTGCTGGGCTCCACGTACACAGTACTCGGTGCTGTGCTGTACAGAACCGTCTCTGGTACCCTTTCTGGGTGCAAAAACTGTCGCCTGACTTCGTAGTTCGGGGTGTAAATGTATGGCGCGGGCCCACTAAACTTGTACTCAAAAGCATTTCCAGACGGCGACTGTTTGTCAGCATCAAGAATGCCTCTGAAAAAATTATCAGTATCTTGCACGGGGGAGGGATTCTCTCGCGGTTCTATCGTGCTCACGCTGTACGTGGTACTTCTCAGATCACTATCCCTGTCTTCATCAGTGTTATTTTTGTATGTCACTTTTAACTCATGCAAGTCTCTATAATCCTCCACGGCGTTGCCTTCTCGCGACCTGTAAATGGGGTTTTTGCACATATGACCCATTGTGTGTGGGATATACTCATAAACATGCCCAGCTGGGTTTTTCACTTTTGGGCCAGACCGATTACTATAGAGGCTGTACTGCAGATTAAAGGAGCTGACGTCAGAGTTATTGTTGCTGGTCCGGTCGTTTTGAGTCTTCTTACGTCGCTTCATGACAAGGACGAACAAGCCGGCAGCGATGAAAACGGATAATATGAACACCAGGAGGAGGCTCAGGATCAGGACGGAGAGCGGCACCGTGTTCGATGGTTTTTTGTATCTCAGGGAATTTTCTATGGTTGTGGCAATGTCTGGAAAAGTGTCTTCAGATGGAGGCACTGTGGAAGCAATGACATCAGAGTAATCGGGACACAGGAGATCCAATCGGATGGATCGCAAATCCTCCCCAGACAGTCTCTTCGGAGATCCACATATCACGTCATTAACAACAGTGCCCGTATTGAGCTGCTCCAGCCAGATCTTCATGCCCACCACATCACAGGAACAATCCCACGGGTTCTCATACAGATCTATCTGTACCAGTGACTTCAGCTGATCTAACACACCACTCACAGGAAGATTCTGGAAATGATTGCTGCGCAGATTAAGTCTAGCTAGATTTAAACCGGTAAAAACGCCTGCAGGTAAGGTTTTTAGAACGTTGTTATTGAGGAAAAGCAGTTGGAGTTTGGGCACATACTGAAAGGTACCTGACACAATTTCTCTGATCACGTTGTATTCTAAATACAAGTACTGCAGGCTTTGCAAGCCATAAAACATATCCGCTGTGAGGCGCTCAATTAAATTGCCGTTCAAGTACAGCCTACGCAAGTTTGTTAAATCCCCAAAGGCTCTGTCATGTATGTGGGCTATCCGATTGTTACCAAGGTGAAGCAAATCTAATCCGGTGGCTTCTATGAAATCAGATCTGCGTACGACAGGGATGTAATTCCCAGTGAGGTACATCTTTTTCGGATTGTATGGTTTCGGCTTCAAGTCAGAGATGCTCTCAATCTTCCTCTCCTGGCAGTTAACATTCAGTCCGAGGTCAGATATTTGTAAATTACATGAGCAGGCAGTGGGGCAGTCCAAAGGCACTGGAGATTTAGTTTGATAAGCAATTATTGGACCATAATTATACGGAATGCGAGAGGTGGGTTTTGACCTTGATTTGCTTGATTGGCGGGTGCCCTTTGTTGGCCTTGACGATGACCGTAACACTGCAGATGAGGTGACAGAGGCAGTCACGGCAACAGGGGTGGTTTGGAAGTATCCAATCGTGCTCAAGGGTGGCTGAGGCCGCATGTCGTACTCAGAAATGGCTCTCCTGGGACATAACTCCTGCTTGGAGACCTCGTCCAGGTCTCTCCCGTGCAGCCGGAAAGGTGAATCGCAAACAACCTCCCCAACTAGTGCAGTGTAAGCAATGCTCTCCAACCAAGCCTTCAGAGCAATGAGCTCACATGAGCAATTCCACGGGTTCTCTTCCAGTCGTATTTCCACAACTTTGTCCATGTGTTCCAGAAGCCCCACATAAGGGAACATTTTCAACCGATTTCCCCTCAGATCAAGGTGAGTCAAAGGTACATATCGAAATATGTTGGTGGGCAGAGCAGACAATAAATTGTCATTTAGAATGAGGACTTCTAAAGTATTCAATTTGCTAAATGCGTTAGATTCTATATTAGTGATGTAATTGTAATCAATCTGCAGATATTCCAGATTCTCAAGGCCAAGAAAAGTATCATCCCTCAGAAGATCTATCTTGTTATTGTTAAGATGCAGCCTCCTTAATCCTTGAAGTCCATTGAATGCTCCAGTTTCAACTTCAGAGATGTCATTGTTACCTAAATGCAAAATTGTTACACCAGTATAATTGATAAAGTCATTAGCAGAGAGTCTTTTCAAGAGATTTCCTGTCAGTAACAGATGATACATTGGGAAATGCACTGGACTTATTTCAGACAGTCTGACAATTCCTCTGTTCTCACAGCTCACAGTCAGAATCCCTTCTTTCTCTTCACAGGTACAAAGGTTCTTACAAATCTCTCCATAACCGTCATACATCTGAACGAAGCGCAGAGAGGTGGCAACAAATAAGATGATTTTCAATATCCAGATATGCATTTTCACAAAAAAGGACGGCTAAATTTCTGCAGTAGAAATATGTAGTTTCATCTAGAAAAAAACGGAAATATTTTCTGTTTAAGAATCATACAATAACACAAACAAAATTAACTATATGCAAACAGTACTACAGGAAACTAACGCAATGCATTGTCAGTGTAAATCCATAAATATTTACAGCGCGCAAAGCAGGTTTTGATGTAATTTTAAAAAATGTAATATTAAAAAGAAAACCCCCCTTTTCCGGATCTGGTCACGATTCTTCGATCCTTTAACATCTTGGAGAAGTATGTATCTCTCTACAGTGAGTAGTCTCTAACATGGCCCCGAAATAGGCTACACACAGCACCCTGAACATACAAGCTCATGTATTGCTAGGCATTAAAGGGAACTAACCATTTTGCATGAACAACTAAAATGCATGATAAAGATCCGAAATGAGAATTATTTTGTTTTTTGCGCTGCACCGTACGGCAGTTCAACCAACTGCAGACCGGGTAATATGTCATGATCACAAACTAAACCAGTTAATGGAGTACATCGCATAATTAATTAACGCGTTAAATAACTTAATATATAAGCACGGATATTTTACGTTTAAATCCATTTTTGTATTTAGGAACACAGGCGTAGTTCACTTTGCCGATTCGTACACTTACGCATACACACGTATAAACATAAGTAGGCGTAATATTAGTAAAGCCGTATTTTAATGTGTGCCTTCAATATAAGCAGCGCCGCAGTCAGAAAAAGAAGAAAATCCAAACCACAAAATAAAACAAATAAATAAATGCATATATATTCCCCATATATGTTCTCTTTACTCACCCTGCATATCCGATGACTTGAAAATAGTATCGCAACTCCTGTATATCAATCGATTTCTTCGAAAATATTGTAATATTTGCCTATCAAAGGATTGTAAGCCGGTGCATTTATCATGGGAAATGTTCATCGCCAACCTCGCAAGACTAGAAATGCTGATCGCAACAGCGGCGATAGTCACAGCCCATCATCCTCCAGGAAATAAATAAATAAGACAATAAATAAATAAGCAGCCGACTTGATTAGAATCACACGTGAATGGACCACGTCACTGATTTAATGTCCAGCATTTCATAATGATGAGGAAAAATAAAAGTACATCAGAGCCTTTTCTCTGTAGCGTATCCGGTTTGTGTCGAAGAATCTTTTGATTTACACAAATTCTCTGGTCCGCTCCTCCTCGCCTCCTCTATCACGCACACACACTCTCCCCCTATCCTTCCTCTCTCTCCTTCTCCTTTTATCCGCGGCAAGAGTCCGTTTTAGTCTGAAAAAGCTTTTCCTGCAGAATCCATGATACATGACGCGCATCGTCTAGCTGAGACGATGGCAAAATTATTCAGACTTACTCATCTCAGTGTTATGCCAACCTTCCAATT
>JABFEA020000038.1:23664031-23674407 GCA_019775915.2 Cyphomyrus plagiostoma
TTTGCACAGGTCCTTCCAAAATCCACCATTAATTTATAAAAAATCCCCAAAAATGCATGCCCCCCCCCCCCCCACACACACACACACACACACACACACACACAAACACACACAAACACATGACACGACATCATTCTGTGTGACTGATCCCTAGACGTGGCCGTAACACCACAGAGATGTAATGTCATCTTTGCAACTTTTTAACTCTTCTGTTAGGGTACTTTGTGCTGCTCCAGTATGTAAGGAAGCTGGCTTGCTGGTTTTGGAGTAGGAATAGCCCATTACAGCTGGGACTATGCTGTCTGTCCTGAAAACTGCTGCTATTATGGGTGTAAACGAGATCTCGCAGTATTACAACGAGATTTCGTGACGAGGTGTGGCGACGGCAGAAGGCACTGCGAATCAGCTGCTGTAAGCATGTCGGCGTCTGCCCAAATGACCATAGGAGATGCCCCAGACACGTAGCTCTTTTGTGTGGCAGCATTTTTGGTACCTGCAGGGAAACATAAACGACGAAAGGGTGGCAGACAAATCGCAAACCACCTGTAAGCGTTGTAGGAAAATAATGCCGTACACAGGGGCTAATGCTACTACTACGCAAAGCCATTTCCAGCACCATCATCGCACTTTACTTGAAATCCTCTGCACCGGTGAAGAAAACATAAAAAAAGCTTTATGTTTGTTATTTATATTGTTTTATTTATATTATATTTTATGTTCAATTGAGAAGTCAAATAGGAGAGAAGCCTGTCATTTGAGTTTGTGGTGTTTTTATGGTGTTAGATGCTTGTTCTGTTCCTTACTGCATATGAAGATGGTGATTATTTAACACATTTCACCATACATCTGCATTATTTAGCATTTTTTTGTCCTTCAAATTAATCAAATAAAAGGCTACTTTCCAGTAATATATTTCCTCTTTGAAGGTTTCCTTAAAATATTGTCTCGTTCTCGTGAACCCAATATCGTATCTCCTCTCGTGGGTTGGGTATATCGTTACACCCTTAGTTGCTAAACAATGTAAATAACACACATGTTTCTATAATTTAAATGATCATTATCTAATATCCATAAATGTAACTTCTGGAAATTCTGTCATCAAGGGGCCCCTAGTTTCGAGGGGGGGGGATGGTCTGCCTACAATTCTTCTGGTCCTCACATAACTCTGAAACTACACCTGTCTGTTTATTACCCATTCCACTTACATGGCAATTTGCAAAATCTTTCCCCATCAATTATCTCGTTATTTGTTACTTCACTCTTGTGTATATCTTAATGTCCATGAGTTAAAATGGCATTCATATTTAGAATTATTTGCGCTGTAACCAACACTTTCCATGACATGTATCAGTAAGAAAAGTAACAGACACACCAATGGTATACACAGGGTCCAGGAGAATATATACATATATATATGTGTGTGTGTTTGACATACTAATGTATGATGGACTAACTCACCAATCAAGTGCTCAAATAAATTTTTAATATAATTTAACATTTGGGTTAATTGGTTGGGGGCAGCATGGTGGTGCAGTGCTTAGTATTGTTACCTCACACCTCTGGGGAACCCGGGTTCGAGTTGCTGCTGTGGCTCCGTGTGTGGAGTTTTCCTGTTCTCCTCATGTCATCCTGGGGATTCCTCTGGGCATTTGAGTTATGCCTCCCCAGTCCAAAAACATGCTGAGGTTAATTTGGGTCGCCAAATTGCCCATAGGTGTAATATGTGAGTGACTGGCATGTAAGTGTGCCCTGTGATGGGCTGCTGTCCCATCCTGGGTTGTTACCTGCCTTGTGCCCATAAACTCCCGTCCCTTTGTGACCCTGAACAGTTACAGGAAATGGATGGATAGTTGGTTTGTATTCTTGCCAAAAGAAAACATAACTGCAAAACTAGAGGCTGGAAATACTACTAATTTTATTGTGTCAAATTTGTTTGCTCAAATCTTTGCAATACTGCATAATATAGCTTCCAACAGGCAATACAGTGGCACGGTGCATTATGCTGTTGCTTCACACTTCTGAGAGCAAGGTTCAAGTCTCTGTTATGGTTCACTGTGTGTGGACTTTGCTTGCTCCCCCAAATTACCCCTCCACCTTTACACTGTGTCTTGAAAGGTCAGACAAAAAGCTACCACGCTGACAAGTTCATTTGTCTGAGCCGCACTTCTCGTTCCTACTACTGTGCAGTGCTGCTTCAATTTTGTCTGTCCCAAAATTTAATTGGTCTCATTTTATCACCCATGCAATACCTCTGCAGAGTTTCAAAGATCTAGCAAATGGTTTTTCGGTTATCATCTCAAAAAGAAAGCGTGTACAATAGTGGACCGGTCCCAAAAACACATGTACTCATCATTCAGGGAATACAGTTAGGCATTTAGCTGTCTATTTAGATAATTCTATGCCCATGTCTGGCCACTGCAATGAAGAGGACACAGGAGGATACTTAGAAATTCTGGGTCCCCTGAATGTCACCATACCCAAATTTACATATATTTTGACATATTCAAGGGCTCTGTCAGGTGCTGTGTCCCAGCATCTGTCAGCATACCCTTGCCCCTCTGACTGCCCTGCTTGGACATAACCACATGTGGCTCATTTAAGACAAAGTGGTTTATTAAGTTCAGTTAAAAGCGTAGTTCGGGTAAAAAGATTGATTCATATTTGTAATGCAGTGGTTTTCACCCTGAGGTCTGTGTAAGAAGTCTTCAGCTATGTTTGGCTTTTCATCTGGGGGGTCCCTGCTTTAAGAAATGTAGAAAATCCCTGTCTAGGTGATAACGACGTGAGAAAAGGTTAGAAACGGTAAATCTCTTCAGACTCAAGTAAAGGTTACGTGATCCAAATATACTGTGGAATACTTTGGAGGGATTGGACAAGGTCACCCCATATGACTGCTGTACGTGTCATTCTTATCTACTATTCTTGTCCATTTATGTTCTGACCATCCATGCTCTCTGCCTCCCCAAATTTCTTGGTGGTGCCCAGGGTGGGGCACCCTACACAGGTTAACATGAATAACTGACTCGCTGATAGACTTTGCCTTGATTCTTAATCACAGCGTATACCTACCTTTTAGTAGCAAGTCCTCTCTTTTCTGTTTTTAGTAATGCTAGGATGTCCGGGGGGGGGGCAGCAGCCAGTTGTCCTTGGACCCCCAGAGGTTTTTTTTCTCCTTACTTGGGAGTTTTTGGTTCCTCTCTTTATTTTTTTCTGGCTTTTTAAATTTAATATCTTTCCTTCCGTTTTTTTTATTCTGTATTAGTCTTTCTAATGATGTTTAATGTATCACAACACATGCATAAAATAAAGCGCTATAAAGCGCTTTGGGACCACTCTGTTGTGAAAGGTGCTATATAAAAATAAATTGAATTGAATAACAACTTCGATCCATGGACACATGGCCACAAACTAGTAGCAGTATGATAGCAGTGAAGATGTGAACATGTTCTTTTTTAATATATATAGGAAGGGTAATAAAACAAGGCTCCTGCAAGTGTTCATGAGCTCAGCAAACAGAAGAATGTGACAGAGGGATTTAATGGCATACCAAACACATTCATTTCTTGCTTCCTGTTTTGTGCACAGGTGGATGCAGGATGTGGCACAGGAGAGCAAAAAAACTTTTGAGAAAAATAAAATTGCTGTTTTGGTTGGGAGAATGTAACAAAATAAACAGCAGTACATGCCCTCGCTCTGCTTCTCTCGGCACAGGAGTCTGTAGGCAGGATTACTAAGAGGGATGAAGAAAAGAACATACCGGTGTTTTCAGAAAAGCGAAAAGGGGGGACAGTGAAGAGAAATCAATACAGATAATTGTGATCACACAATTGTCCCGCCTGACACAGCTAGTGGATCTTCACCACTACCGCCCCCCCACTCAAACACCCGTCTTACATAATTTAGCTGAGGCAAAAACCTCGGATTCCATCACATCAGCAGTCGATAAATTGTACCACCACTTAGATATTTAATATACAAATCCAGAACAGAGCTAACAAGAGGGGGTGAATGCTCTCCTCTTGTTTGACATGTTATTTATGCTTTTGTGTGCTTCTGTGTGGGAGGTATTTGACACCGTGATGCTTTGATGAGACAAATGTCAAGGAAATCCAAGTAGTATAGCAATGTGCTCTATGACTGTATTTGATTTTGCCCGCCGGGTAGGATAACGCGACATAGGGGAACTAAGTATAGAATCTTCAGGAGTAGGCAGGGTCAAAAATATACCTTTTATGTGTGGCAGATTTTGAGGTGGGATTTTTTTGTATCAGTGGCAAGTAGCCCTATTGCCTCTCATCATCACGTTTGTGGGTTCAAATCCCAACCCTGAGTTTTTTTTCCATTCTTCCCATGTTTGTTTAGGTTTTCTTCTAGGATGAAATTGTACATAGTGTGTGTGTGTGCATGCATATGTGTGTGTATGTGTGTGTGCATGCACACACTTGCTTCACAACAGATTAGTGTCCTCTCCATGGTGTGCCCCTGCGTTGTGCCTGCAAATCCTGATCTGCTCTGTACTGGAGAAGTAGAATGCAGATGGATGGATGGATGAATGGATGGATGGATCTTTTTTTTCCTATAAGAAGGAAACATAATAATGTGACCTCAATTATCCAATGAATCCAATGGATTTTGGGCTACATTATGTTATAGTTTACTCTATTGCTTAGTCTGCCTACTTGCCCTTAATAGGTTCTCTATGTGGAATTTTATTTAAAAAGCTGGATTGTCAATTGAAGGTCACCAATAATAATAATGAATTTCTAAATCCAAATTTTATATTGGCTGCTAATTCAACATGTTAATCCCTCGGTGCCGGGCTTTCATTCCTGCACGGTCAATTAAAATTCAACATTAATAAATTTCCATATTGAAAAATATTTCCACTGTAATTTAAATACACTGGTGTCTGTATAATTAAAACTTTAGTTATGTGGGAACCTACATATCACAATTTACAAATCCATTTTCCAATTGTAAATCAATCAGTCCCCAGAGTGATTCCTAATCAATTGTGTTGTCACATTTCTGAAGGCTCTTTGCAAGAATGTGCATTACTCGGCCTTTAAGCACCATCCTTAATGCCAGTTCAAAATATAATCCCATCATTTATATCCGTCTGCTCATCACAAACCAAATTTTCCAAATCTGACAGGTGTGCTGATGCAGATATTATCGCATGGGTGTCTTACTTCAGTTGAGATAGGTCTATGTTATAGGTCTAAAGCTGCTCCAGAAAATTGCAGTTCCCATTTAAATCTTTGTTTAATCTAGTATATAAATCCACAAAGCATGCAGTAATTAGCAATAGAAAATAATATAGTCTCAGAATTTACAAAAAAATGTCTGTAATTAAATACAATGTAGCAGAAACAGAAAAGTGTTGCTTGAACCCCCAGTGATTAATGAAAGCTCATTCTCAGCTTCGTAAATAACATCACATTAAATGGTTATTTTATAAATCTCTGTACAAATGCAATCCAGGCACATACACTATATTTAATGCATTCTTTCCAAACCTGATGTTTCCTCAAAAGAGAATGCAACATCCAAGGTATCTCTAAGGGGTCATTCTTGAGAATCCATGGTGAGGGCCCGGTAAACTGTGCAGCTTAATGGATATGTTGCTACAGAGGACACTGTACTCTCTGCCTCCATTTCTAACCCTCGAATAAAGCATTATGACGCATGAACAGTTTTATAGGGAGTTAGGGGATCAGCTGCACCATGGAAACATTTACTAAGAACCAATTACTTCTTAGCTGAACTCTTTTTACCTTCTGTTACCAGTTTTACACTCTGTTTAGCAGACAAAGCCTGAAATTTCACGACAGAGATTTCTTATTATATTTGTTTTTAATTCTTACTGAAAAGAAGTAATAAAACGGCAAAAAAGAAAAACAAAATGGCCTGACCCCTGATCCTGGGGCACTCTTTCAGTGTTCTATGTTCATGATTTGTGGTTTGATCCTCGTGCATGTGATGGTGGTGAATGTGGATCGGCCATGATCGGCATTTGAAGTGTGGCTGCTCTCTGCTCTCGCCACACCTTTCAATATTCCCTCATCTAATGCAGCCGTGTGGTTTATTTTACCTTTGATCTTCAAATGCTGCATTGAAGTTACCATATAAATTGTTTGCAAGACAACTGCGGTTCTAGGCTGAAATGCAGCACTTACATAAAACCTGCCAATAAAAAACTTTGATGGGCTGCTGGCATCTGGCATTTTCCATTCAAATCAGAGATCCTCCTTCCAGCAGGCTTCACAGCTCTGGTGGAGCCGCACAGCAACCCAACCCCAAATTTTCTGGCAGCAGATCAAAGGTTTTCTCCAAAGCTTTCGGAAGGGCTTCCTCAGACCCCCTAACCTGACTGGCGCTTTGCTCATTATGAACAGACTGATAACTTGCAAAGGTTTATGAAAATTAAAGGCATGAACCAATAACAGGCATTAACAATAACACACATGCAATTTTTACGGAAAGAATATTATGAATGCCCGTTAATATGAATGCTACCTGTATATGCCAATATGTACAGTAGCATATGCTTCATTTACTAATTGTTACATATTGCATAAGAAGTTTCAAAATAATGGTATGATAATTAAAAATATAGAAACAGTAAAAGATATTTTGGAATGGACAGTGTCAGTTTAGATTCTGGATGGATGAATGGATGTGCTAAAACAGTTTATTTCACGTTACATAACATTGTTTTTAAGGGAAATGCAAATCCCACCCAGCGAATGTGATGGGTTTACTTTCCTCAACAAAAGGTAACAGAAGGTGTTAGCACACCGTGCTGTCAATTTAGCATTGAACAGTAAGCAAGGTTTTTCTTGTCACCTCTGTATGTTACACAATAAGACTACTTTGATTATTACATGTATACAGATGTTCAAGTAAAAGAGCAAATGCATCACTGAATATCGCAAAGACATATTCCTATACAGTACTTATTGTCAGTGAAAATTTGGTAGATGACAGCATTTTCCTTTAAGGAAATGAAGCACTTTTTTGCCCGGCCGATGGCAGCATAAAATCCCATGCTAGCTGACGATCATTACAGCCGAAGGGTAAATTCAGACGTTAACTGTAAGTCCGTAGTTTATCCTTGGTTCAGTTCTGAATTTGCATCACCCTGCTTAAATTAGTTCAATACACTGCATAATCATCTTCAGCTGAGGCCCTGACACATTTACTTGGCAGATATGATGAATTATAAATACAGTTTTGTCAAATTGTGCCACACGTTGAAATATAGTCCTTATTTTCTATATCTTTCAATTCCATCTATACATAGTGTAACAAGCTGTTCAGCTGTGAGACTTTTCAGCATTGTCCTCTTTCAGTGTCACGGTCCATCCCCAGAGAGTATATAAATATGCTATTACCTTTCGATCTTAATTTCCTATAGCCAGTAATGAAACTGGAATGAGTTCATCAGCAAGTTCACCCATTTTGAAAGTGCATATATACAGATGATAGAGATATCTAGACCTTTTGGCCCTACCAGATAAATATTACATCATTACCACATAGGTATTTTAATATAGCTTGAATTTCCTATTATTGTGTAGTTAAATTGTATGATATGTAATATTATTATTATTAATAATAATCATAATAATAATAGGATACTGTAGCCAACATCAGTAAAATTACAATTCTCACAGCAGAATGTTTCCATATGAAGCTTTGTATCAGATGAACTTAAATCCAATATTGTCTGATCTATGTTGCTGATAGTAAACTGAAGCTTTGTGGGGTTACCGTACACTGTCAGTCTCTGCCTGCTTTAAGCCAGTGGAAACCTATACAGTAGCTTTTGGGTAACTGACTGTGCAGTATAATCACACCAACCACAAGTTTTGAAGCTCATTTCTTCCATTCCTAGTTTTCGCAAACCAATGTATATCTGTGTTTAGTCGTGTCTCAATGAATGAATGTTACATTTATACAGCACTTTTCAAAACATCTGAAATGCTTTACAGAACCAATGGGGAGCCACTTCAACCACCACCACTGTGCAGCCCCCACCTGGATCATTTGACAGCAGCCAATCTTTGCCAGCATGCTCACCACACTGATGAAGGGGCAGGAGAGAATTAAACAATTAGGTATAGGGGATGATTGGGAGGCCAGTTCTGACAGGAGCAGAGGGCAATTTTAGCCAGGACATCTGGTACCTCCCCTACTCTTTTGAAAGATGCCTAGGGATCTTTTATAACCTCATAGAGTCAGTACCTCAGTTTTACATCTCATCCAAAGGAAGGCACCATTTTTTCAGCACAGTGTCCCCCATCACTGCATTGGGAATCACACCAACCACAGGACGAGATAACCTGTTTGCCACAGTGTCCCCCATCACTGCACTGCGAATCACACTGATCACTGGATGAGCTAACCTGTTGGCCACACCAACACCTGTGCCAGGGAACACCTCACTTTCCTAGCTGGTCTCCCATCCAAGTACTAGCCAGACTCAAACCTGCTTGGCTCCAGGTTGATTACCTAGTCTGAAGTACAGGTGGCTGCTGGGAGTTCCTCTGTATCATATAATATCATATCATATATTCTCTCATTGTCCATAACAGCTGAAACCACTGACCCTTCACTATACATTCCCTTGTTTCAGCGCCTATGGCCAATGATGTGCCTTGAACAAATGTCTGTGTATGTATGTGCCAGCTCCCATTTAGACTTTATGCTTAGTCATGAATTATTTATTACAATGTCATCATTAAAACTTTGGAGCATACATCCTATATTTGTCCACCCAGTTCTGGGAAACAAATTCAAAATTGTTTGGTAATGGTACAGCATGCAATGGATGCCAGTCAAATTTGTGAAAAAAGTATGCACCATTATTGTGTATTGAATTGAAACATTATAATATATTAAACAGTTGAGCAAAATAAAAAATATTTTGCGTAGATATTTCAGCTACAATTATTCTGGCTACATGGCATTTTGTATATAACCTATGTGTGCTGTCCTGGTTTGCATAAGCGGATTCTTCTCTGTATTTTTTCCTTTTCTTTGTCTATATAAGATTCTAAAATAAGAAAACCCCACAATAAGAGATAATTAATCACAGTGGGAGTACAAGGCATATAATTATTTAAACTACTTCAGAATGCTTAGAGAACCACAGTTATTTTCTTGAAGCATTTCTCCTTAAATTTTTGAAAACCATTTAAGATTTGAATATGCTGACATACTGTCAAGTACTGTCAGATATAAAATTTATGTGATTGAATTCAATGCAATAGCAAAAATATACAAAAGCAAACATTTGGCAATATTATATTAAACAACTTATCTGACAAATGCCTTTTCACAGAATGTATCGAGTTTTGTTTTTATTTTTGTTTTATTTGAAACACTTTGTATATCTTTGTATGTCTGGTGTTTGTGGTTTTGAATGAAATTTTAATCTCCTATCTATGCACAGTTTTATTCAGATATTCTCCAAAAGCTAATCTCCTTGATAGCGTAATGAACCCAGCGTCTAGTTTAAATGTTCAATTCATCACATCCTTTACATTTCCATTAACAGTCTCTACTTCGGCACGTGTTTCAGTCTTAATTATGGAGCATTATTACGTAGCATTACAACATTATTCAGTCTCCAGTATGAACTGAGCGAATGATTCTGAGTACTTATTAAGTGAAATCAATAGGCCAGGCTACTATCAGAGATGTCACTGGATATTCAGACTGTTCATCTGTCTCCATGACAACCAACTGCACTAAGTAAGAAACATTTAAAGTAGTAGGCTTCCCTTATTTAAAATACAGAGCAATTTGCAACTATTCTGAAACTCACATTGGAAAGCTCTGTTTCATGCTTCAAGTTTAATGACATTTGGAATTCATATAGTTTTACATCTCACATGTAAATAAAATTTCAATTACGAACTCTTAACTAAAGTGATTTGGTTTTTCTATTTATACATCTGGATATTTCACTAGGCAATTTTACAGTACAGTGATTTTATCCACTGTCTGATTTCCATCATATATGCGTAATCTTTGCGAATCGATTAAATTGGCGAGGAAAAAGCATACAGTTTAGCGCATACATTTTTTTCTTTTTGGTTTGAAGAGGACGATTCTGTAATGTTCACAAGCACATTCTAGAAGTTCAGTATGAGATGAGCAAAGCAAACAGCTCTAAAGCTCTGAAAAAAAGCAAATAAACAATATTGCTGAGGCCAATCGATATGAACAAAAAAAGATGCAAAGACATTCATAATGGTCCTGAAACTCTAATGCACTTTAGTGTCATTAAAAACGGGGGGGGGGGGGGGGGGCCATTATTCATATTCCCACCAGTGGTTGTCAGACCAAAAAAAAAAAAAGGGTTA
>JABFEA020000038.1:23679370-23696932 GCA_019775915.2 Cyphomyrus plagiostoma
AAGTTCGTGGTTTAAATATAATGTGACTTACTGTTGCCGACTGTCCCTTAATGTATATAGTAGGCTCATGTATAAGCGGTTTGTCCAGTCCCTCCAATATACGTCCCTGCATTTTCTAACTGCTAATGCGGTAAAGGCTTACAAAGAGTCACATTTTGAACGCATTTATATTTGACTCAAATTATATATAATTTATTTATTTATTTTTCTGCAAACTGTAGCCTGGTTCTTCCCTGTTTCTCATTAATGAAGGGCTTCTTCCTTGCTTTATAGGACCTCAGTCCTGCTTCTACGAGCCTGATATGAATTTCCCTAGCAGTGCACTTCACACCTGCACTTAATGTTTCCCATTCTTTTTGAAGGTCAATTGATGTCATCCTTTGACTCAAGAGAAACTGTCGGATGTGTTAATATTCATCTCTGGCATTAGAAAGTCACTTCTACATTTTACCTGACAGGTTTCTGGTTGTTTCCAGAGTCTCCTGCCTCACTTCGTTCTTATGTACTGCTGTCTTTGATATTTTGAACCTGGAAGCAACCTGCCGCACAGTGTAGCCTTCTGCTAGCAGAACCAGGATTAAATCAGGTTTTAAAAATGCAGATTTTTTATTATTATTATATTTTTTAATATAGAGTGGTTTCTTATTTTCCGGAGTTGTATGTTTTGGTAATGTGTTTGTCGCAATGACACATGTACAGTACTCCTCATTGTGGTAATTCTAAATTAATTTGGGGATTCAACATGTAAACATTTAAGATTATAAGTATTAATGTTAAATACAAATAATCATGATTAATCACAGAACACTATGCGATTAATTATATTTCTATATTTCTATACTTTTTTTGTCGATTCCCAACCCTGCTTAGTACACATTCTATTGTGCTTCATTGTGACAAAACTTCCATTTCTTTGATTTGTCCCATTTGCATCACCATTGTTGATTTCGAGGAAATTTGGCATATGAATTAGATATACCTTCCAGAGAAATATACTGGTTGATTTTCATCTTTGAGATATAGTGCCTTTTTACACCAGGTGTACCTGAAAATGATTATTCAGTGTGTTTTATAACAACCTGCAACTTTAAAAAATATATATTATTATAGCTACATGGCTTAGCTATAGCTTGTTGGAAAGTTCAGACAGAGTACTTTTTCATAGTGTGGTGTATTGAATTCAAAGATTGCACAATTTCTTTCAAGGTCAAAGTAAAAAAAAATGATAATAGCAGCCTGAATCATCTATGGAAACTCAGGAAATGGCTTATTATGTAGAAGAAGGAATGAGTGGTGCCTGTTTCTGGTGGTGCAGTGCGTGATCAGCGTGTGGAGCTATGATGTGTAATACAGAGATCTAGCCGTGATGTAGTAGTGATGACAGGTGATTATATGGAAGGTTTACTGCTGAATATGGAGGAATCGCTGGTTCCCTGAGCAAAGGAGGAAGTGGATCAGGCCGGGGAGGTGATGATACATTTAAGCAAGCGCCATGCAAGACTCAGAAGGTCGTACTATATATTCTGTTGTGTTAACTGCAGCCCCATCCCTCAGGATATGGGCACTGGTTTCTCTAAGAGTGTGTAGGAGCACGTTTGGGTGCTTATGATGTATATTAATGATGCCCCCCCCCCAAAAAAAAAAAAAACAAAGAAAGACAAACTGGTGGCAAAATAACTGTGGGAAATGGTGGGAAGAATAAAAAATAAATAAATACCACACAAGACCAGAGGTAGGTGGGAATTTCCGAAGAGACGGACGCAGAGAAACCAATGAAAACAGAGAAGGCATCCCAGACAGGGGTGCAGGGATCGGCAGAGCGGTGGGGGGTGGCGGGGGTGAGGTTAACGTTGGTGCTGGAGAGGACTTGCTGACTCAGGTGGGATTGGAGGACATGAGCAGCAGCAGTGGGTGGAGTAGGAATGCAGGTAAGGGAAGGGAGACTGATGTCGAGAGACAGATGAGGGCCGAGGCGGCGGCCATGACAGCGAGGATGCAAAGGGATTAAAGGAAAGAAAATATGTAAAGTGGCTCGCCCTGGGGTAGGAACCATCTTTGACTCAAGGAACCATGGAGACAACTAAGGTCTGTTCTGCACCTGCTAAGACACCAGCACTGACAGGAGGAGCAAGGGGAGCGATGCAGGGATGACAGGATGAGCCCGTCTGAACTCTGACATCCACAGAGGCAAACAGGTGGAATAGTGGGCTGCTTTCCTGGTGTCTGTCAAGACATCAGTGGCAGGAACAGCGGCAGAAACAAGAAACGGGAAGGGACACCAGCTGGGAAGTCGCAAAAATAAGGGGGGCGGGGGGGGGGGGGCTGCAGAAGCCGCCGAGAGCCGAGGGGGCGAGACAGCAGGCGGGGAATCCGGAACAGGAGGCGCGGTCTGGGACTCTGAGGTAGCAGGCCACATGCCATACACTGTGGAGAGGCAGGCCTGAGACAGAGATCCTCTCTGAAAAGGCCAGGAGAATGAAGCCAGAGGAGGCTGCCGCATGGCGGACATGAAAGCCCAATCGCTGAATACAGCCACCAGGGGGCAGCCAGCGGGATAGGCAGACGTGCAAGTACAGAGCCAAGAAACACGGCGTTGGCGGACGCGGCCCAGGAATGGTGGGCGGAATGGGGCCGGGGGCAGATGTGGTGAATGTGGATGCAACTGCAGCCAAAGATGGAGCCATCAGGGCCAGGGTAGAGGAAAGCCGTTATGCACAGAGCAAGGCAGAGACACGAGCTGAGCCAAAATGGCCGAAATTGCAGAAGCTGAGTACTATCCCTGGTATAGATTGACATCCGCCATTTAGAGCACGACAAATAATCTCATTTAAACACATGTGGTAACTAATAAATAATAATAATAACAATAATAATAATAAAGACTTTTCTGTGTATCCCTGAGGTAGTTATAGTCAGTTGCTATACAAGACAAAGTATGTAGGACTAACTATACACAATAGATGATAGTAATTAGAAAATATAAATGAAATGAAATGCTAAAAATCATTAATATAAAAACTATTAGGCGGGAACTGGTGAGATACAACCTGCAGCGGAGGCTGAGCACAGCAGGAACAGGCCTTTGCCGATCCTGTCAGCGGTAGGTGTTCAAGTTAACAGACTCTTTGCTTCAGGAAGCATCAGCTAAGGTGTTAAATGGCCATAAAAAGGTGAGTAATATCTCCCCGGTGACTGCAAAGCTGCCGGCAAGAAGAGATGCTGCATGCGATGCAGGAATGCATCGACATGCGAGCTGCAACATGAACCTCGGATATTTTGGATGATAAAATGATATTTGTATTAAATCATAGCAGCAGTACAGATGGCTTAAGCGACAAAAGACTCTTGATTAGGGAAACGGGATTGAGCAGATCTCACAAATATGTGCGCGGTAAGTGATTCTGAAAGAGATACTTTGTAATAGTGTATCTGTGATGGAAATACAAAAGTAGGTTGCTTTGTAAATTGTAAATGTGATATCTAAAGAAATAAAAAGGAATACAGTTTTGTTATAAATAACATGTTAAATTGCAGCCAGAATTTGTATTAATTTCTCAAAATATAATTTAAAAATGTATTGACATAATAGTGCATCTGACATTTTGGATCCTGTTTTCAAGTCAAAGTTTTATTTGTCACATGCAGAGTTTTACTGAGTACAATGTGCCGTAAAATGCATGCCTGCCTAACTGCATGTCTACAAAACAGGGGACATAGCCTAAGCCTAAGAGATATAAGTACAAAGGGGACATACATATGAAGTGACAACACATTAGACATTAAATAGCAATCATTAAACATTAATCATCCTAGAGTGTTTTTCTCTTCAATCTCTAACAGGAACTCATCCTGATTGTCATCATTAGGTGATTCCTTAAAAATATAAACAGGTTGCCCTGGTTACACATTTTATTGTGAGTTTCATTAGAGTGCTGAACATTTTCCTTCTTTTCCTCAGAAGCATTTTGCAGGGATAATTGGATTAGATTAGAGGGAAATCAGACTGAACGTCCGTCGTCTGGCTTGATCAGGATCTTCCTTGATGATATCAGTGTAGTTACGCATTGTTATGAAGGAGTTCAAAATATATTTTAAAAAGAAACATTTGTGAACAGGGGCCATCGCAGGCGTGCAAACAATGTAATGATTCGTGCAGTTCTGTCTCATCAAGGGCAGCTGGTGTGCATCGAATAATATTGGCTGAGCTGTCTCAGCTTACAGGAACCCAAGGGTAAGCTATCCCTGAAGGCAATAGACTAAAGCTGTTTTTGGACGGCATGCTATAGCCACTATTGTTATTTTTACACTAACCTTTTCCGTTTATGGATTGATTTAGAGGAAAATGACCTTATGTAGGGTACGAAGACTCTCAGCATGAAGGGCACCATTAAGCTATGGTTACAGTATAAAACAAGCTACCATTTTCTGCAAACTTGCACAAATTACCATTTACTAAGTACTGATGAATCTTTCCAGTCTTGACATATAACATGATTACTAGGACTCAGTTATCCTGAGTTTAGGGGTCATATCTTGCCTCTGCTCTGCGACTGTGGAGTTTGCATGCTCCCCCATGTCGTCTGGATTTCTTGCTATGTGCTGTTAACCTAACGGGCATCTCAGGAGTGTCCATAGTGGACGTGTGCTTGGTGGACTGATCTCACATCCAGGCGTGTGACTCTAGCCTTGGCCCCTCCCCATCCCTGATAACTAGCTAGAAGGTGGATGGGCAGGACTACATAGCACAACTTCATATGGTCACATATATGGATTAGCGTTTTGGTAACCCTTTACATTACCTGCATTTACAATGCATTAATAATTCATTCGTCGAACATTTATAAGCAGTAGGTAAGTACTGTATACCTTTACAGATTTAATGTTCATTTCTAACAGATATTACAATGATTATACAATTATAATGTATGATATCATCATATAATGTTTGTTATTAATGTAAATAAAGCTGTTAAGGTATGTTACGACGCTAAGGTATATTTACTTGTTGCTTATGAATGTTCTATGTATTCATTATGAATGCGCATTCAGTGTTCTATGAATGCATTATGAAGGCGCAGTTAATGTATAACATTACCAGACTTTCTTACAGGAAGACTACAGTGTAGTATGTTTCCTATCCTGACTTCTGCATCTACGTCCTCACATTCAACACTGCTTTTTGATCACTGTATTGACAAGGTTTTAATGACTCAATAATTAATACTTTGCTCTGAATTTGGCAGTAATTAATTTGCCAGCTGCAGGGGAGTTTCGATGGGAGAGCAACTGCAGTTCAGTCTAACAAAAGTTCCTGTTTCCTCTGTATTTTCACGGTAAATAATGCATCAGAAGTACTGAAAAGCAAAGGGGTTAAAGCACAGCCCACTGACTAATGATGCTTCCTCAGTGACGGTTCACTGAAGGCTTTTTGACATGTATGCTCATCCGTTTAAGACTTCAGCAGGGCTGGTGAGGCAGCTCTGGCTGTTATCTCTCAGCAACAGATAAAAAAAAAAATCAAATCAGAGAGAAAGCTGAAAGCTGAAGCCCCTTTGCATTTTACACAGGATAAATGAATCAGAAGGTATATGCTACTGCAACAGGATGGATACCATTGTATCTTATGAAAGGAGGAAGGAGTGAATGTTCAATCAGATAAGAAGTACTCTCCTGGAACACACAACTAAAAATAATAACACTAATCATTTTGGAAATTTCTGTTAAAATGTCATCAGTGTATTGTAGCATTAAAAAGCATGAACAAACACTTTTGGCACTGAGGTTTGGAAATGGATATGGTGTGTAAGGAGCATGTTAGAAGAAGCTGCACAGTAAAGCATTTCTATTCAATGGCTACATTTGACATGCTTTCATGTCAGTTCAGAAGGAAAGAAAACAGGAAACAGTTTTGTTTTATAAAAGCAGATTGCATAGTCACATGACCATCCGACCAGTCTTTTCAAAAATGTGACAAAATATATGTGTCTGATTGTGTTTTTGTACAGATATGGTCTCCTTATAATAGTGACACCTTGAGATCATGCCAATCCAAAGGCACAATATAATGTGATGGGGATACAGTCACAGAGATACCAGGTTATCATACGCCTGCCATGAAACTAAATAAACTGTATAACACGGAATAACTAAATAAAAGTCCTTGGCTATGAAATCTCCAGCCAGTTGGCCAGCAGAGGCTTGTAGGGCAGATCCACCTTCGAGTCAAGTCAAGTAGGTTTATTGTCATTTCAGCCATGTCCACAGTACACAGTGAAAGAGATATTGCTCCTCCAGGACCAAGGTGCAACACAAAGAACCAAAACAGGAACAACACAAGTCTAGTGCAGGCAGGACAGAATTATATGGAGTGGAAGGAGAGAAAGTGCAAGATAAACACAAGAGCAACAAAACAATATTACAGGGTAAGACAGCATACAGTGCAGTCGACAAAAGCAGGGACAATACTAGCTTGAATGAATGAATACAGTATTGTGACAGGTACTGTATTGTAGCAGCAGAAGTGTGCAAATAATGCAGTAGATCGCAATAAATAAATAAGTAATGGAAGAAGATCTGTTCAGGGGTGTGTGTGTGTGTGTGGTGTGTGGTGTGTGTCTGGTCTGGGGGGGGTGGGTGCAGTTTATGATTCAGTTCTGATTCAGAAGTCTGATGGTCTGAGGGAGGAAACTTTCCCATCCTGGCAGTGAAGGCCCGTATGCTACAGAACCTATAGAGAGACAGAAGGAGAGAGAAGGGAGTGTGGGAGGGAGGGAGGTGTGGTCGTCCACAGTGCGGGTGGCTTTGTGGATGCAGCGTGACGCGTAAATGTCTGTGACAGAGGGGAGAGGGACCCCGATGATCTCTTCTCTGCAGGAAATAGAGACGCTGCTGGGATTTCTTGGCAATGGAGCTGGTTTTGTGGGCCCACATTAGGTTCTCTGTCATGTTAACACCAAGGAAATTGGTGCTCTGGACGATCTCCACTGGTAATGCATTGATGTTCGGCAGAGAATGGTCACAGGGTGCCTTTCTGAAGTCAACAACCATCTCCTTTGTCATGTTCACATTCAGAGACAGGTTGCTGCTTCCGCACCAGTCTGTTAGCCACCGCACCTCCTCTCAGTACGCCGCCTCATCGATCTTACTGATCAGAGCAACCGCGGTTGTGTTATCTGTGAACTTGATGATGTGGCTTTGACCTGTGCATTTATGCACAGTCGTGGGTCGTGGGCTGAGCACACAGAACACCCTGCTCCTCAAACAAGCCTACCCAGCTCTGGCAGCACACCTGAAACCCATGGATTCATTACCAAGGCCTATTTAAGCTCAGTGTTTATCCAAGCCCATTGCTGAGTCAATGAACCTACCCATGCACTTATCTAGGGTGCATTTCCCAAAAGCATAATTGCTAACACATACATAATTGGGACCATGCAACTGAATGGGTCCAACAATGTTAGTTGCCAAGGGGAGCTTTTGGCACAGGTCCCCCTGTGTGATCTGGTTCTGATCGTCACCTTATTGATTACATTTGCTTTCCTGCACCTGCGTTGCCCTGCTGGCTCCTGTTGTTTGCACCATTGAACCTGCTCCAGTTTCCTGTTGACCAATCGGTCTCTGCATTTGGATTATCCACCCTAGTCTTAGTTCTGACAAATGCAACGTCATCTGGGAAAGACTGGCGTTCCCTGACCATTCCTACTTGCCTTTATCGGTCTCCATCACCAATTGAGCAAAACAATAATAATAATAATAATAATAATAATAATTATTATTATTATTATTATTATTTTTATTCTAATAATGAAGTATGTAAAATACATTATAAAGTTATATATTGCAGCAGACCATGGAAACCAGGACACTGACATTTTACTGTTTCAAATATAAAATATCCAAGGACCATATGATTTTATAGTCCCTCACTCTGCTGAAATATATCTGATTCTGAGAGTCTGTGTGATTGGATTGCATTAGAGTTTAACAATATACCACTGCAGCAGATCAGTTTCTCTGTAATTTCAGATCTGAATTTATCTTCATGGCTCGAGTCCTTATGTACGGCTCGCACTCAGCCTGGCTTTTCCTCGGTGCTGCCACGGTTGGGTAATCACTTAATTGGTAAAATGACTAATGTCATCTGGAAAATATTCCGTCCATCCATCTTCCATTGCCACTTGTTCAGAGCAGGATGGCAGTGGGCCTGGAGCCCATCCCAGACAGCGGAGAACTGAGGACAGGGGCATCCTGGAAGGGATGCCAGACCACTGCAGTGTACACGCTCACACAAACAGGTACACGCTCAGGACAATTTAGAGGCAGTAAATCACCTGGTTCCTCGCACAAAGATGGGAAGGACTTGGAAAACTCCAGATACACAAACCCAGGGGACAGCACTGAATCCACAACCATCAAAGTACCAGACCAGCTGTCCATGTCAGAAAGATATTGTCAGATGGAAAGATGTCACTCATATATACCTGAAAAGGTTACAGTTTTTGTATTAATTACTTGATATAAAATATTAACAATTAAATAATTAACAAATATTACAAAATCATAAAATTGCAAAGTTATATGTTATAAGTCTCTGTCTGTATGTTTTTGGATCTGTTGCAGATATGTACTGGTGTTACAGACCAGCTGTATGTGATTAGCTGGTATTACATAAACTCACCTGACAGATCGAACGTTTCTAGTAATTTTAAGCAACAAGGAACATTTACACAGGAAAATAGGCCACCATATATGGACTTTGGCTGATAGGTCCACCCTGTGGCTTCAAATTTGGTTCAGTCCCAGCAGCAATTTCTTGTTCTGATTACCCTCACAGTGTGTGTCCGCATTATCTCCTGCTTTTTTCATCATTGTTAAATATCCCTCCTTTTTCCTAAGCAGATCTTGGGAATTTCCCTTCCATCTGTAACCCGGGAAATGGTAGATGTGCCTAAAGTAGCCAAGCTCTTGTCACAACACCCTAGGCATTGCAGATGGGCCTATGTAGCTGCAGGCAAGTCAGTGGGCCCATTCTGACCCCAGCCTACCATCAAAAGTAAAACGCAAACATCAGAACTGGACCTTGGGCTAATGGAAGAATGTTGGCTGTTCTGATAAATCCTGTTTTTCGTTGCATCGTATGGATGGCCAGGTACATCAAATATCATTGGGGCGCATTAGACCGAAAAGTCCAATTCATGACTACGTAGCACCATGCAGAGATGGGGTACACGTAGCCCTTCTGTTGATTTGTATCACATGAGTCTCATATCAATGAGCCTTGACTGCCCAACACTCTGTCTAGAGGTTTGTGGTGTTTCCCTCAGACTGCTCTCGGTAGATACTCACCACGGCTGACCGTGACCCAACAAGCCTCACTGTTTCAGGGATATTATGGCCAGGCGATTAGGTCAGAATGCTTGCATCCACCATGTCCATTATGAGTATGGAATGTTAGCATACTAATAACATATATAATATATGCTAATATATAATCTAATATATCCTAGACCATGACATACGGCTTTTTTTCTTTTTATGCAAGAGAGTTATTAGAGAACATTATTCACTTCACGGTGGGGTGGTCATATCAGAGGTCATATTTTTTACCTCATCATTGTATATTTTTAGCCATAACTGGTATAATGAACTATATATTTATTACTGTACCATTGTTGTTCATCACAAACCTTCAGATAAACTTTCACATAAATTCTAAGAAATAAACCTGATTACTGATCCTCCTGTAGGTCCACTACCTGCAGGGGGAGCTGTGGGGGTCAGGTACAAGGTAGATTGGGTGGCAGTCGAAGACTAGGGCCTTGGCAGACTGGTCACCAGCTAACAAATCTGGCTCATGACAGATGGATCGTAACCTCTCTGGTGGGAAAGGAGCCTGAGCTGGTGTGGGAGGTAGAGAGATACCGACTAGACGGTCAGACTCACCTGAAGTCACGGCCCGGGCTCTGGAACCAAACTCCTGGAGATTGGTTTATTGCACTCTGGAATTTCCCATGATGAGATGCACCAAGCAGGTGTAGGTCTACTCATAGGCCCCTGAATTAGTGCCAATATGTTGGAGTTTACCCGGTGAATGAGACAATTGCCTACCTTCAACTCCTCAACTTTTGTCTGTTCTTACACCAATTCAGAGTATCCAGGCTTCTTGGAAACCTTGACTGAGGTGCTGAAAGGTACCTCTTCCAGGGACTCCATCGTTCTGCTGGGGGACTTTAACACACATGCATAATGATAGTGATACCTGGAAATGTGTGATTATGAGGAACAGTCTGCCTGATCTGAACCCAAAATGTGCCTTATTATTGGACTTCTGTGCTAACCAATGTTTGTCCACAAGAAACATGATGTTTGAACATAGGGGTGTTCATAAGTACACCTGGCACCAGAGCACCCTAGGCCGCAGTTTGATGTTCAGTTTTGTAATCATATCATTGGATTTGCAACCACGTGTTTTGGAAACTTGGGTGAAGAGAGGAGTTGGGCAGTCAACTGATCACCACCTGGTGGGCAGATGGATCAGATGGAGGTGGAAACTGCTAGATAGACCTAGTAGACCCAAACGTATAGTGAGGGTTGCTGGGAGCTTCTGGAAGAGGTCGTTGTCCAGGACATCTTCAACTTGCACCTCTGGCAGAACATCTCTTGCATCCTGAGGGAGACTTGAGACACTGAGCTTGAACGGGCAATGTTCTGGGCCTCCATTGCTGAGGCTGCTGTGTAGACATGTAGCCATAATGTTGTTAGTGCTGGTCGTGGTGGAAATCCCTGAACTTGATGGTAGACACCACTGGTATAGGGAGGAGTGACGCCTTCCGAGTTGGGTTAGCTTGTGGGAAACAACAGGTACCGGTGCAGAATGTGGTTTTGGCAAGAGAGGAAGCAGAAACATGTGTGTGGAGTACTTTGGTGAGGCCATGGAACATGACTTTCAGTCAGCCTCCAAAAGAATCTGGCGAACCTTCAGGTGACTCAGGAGGGGGAGGTGGGGTTTTATCCATGCTGTTTAATTAAAGCGGGGAATGAACACTGCTGACCTCAACTGGGGCTATAGTCAGGTGGTGGAAAGAATATTTCGAAGACCTCCTGAAGCCCACTGATACACCTTCCTTGGAGGAAGTAGAGGGTGGAGGAAGACTTGGAGGACAACTCGCACGTCACTAGGGCTGGGATCACTGAAGTAGTCAAAAACTCCTTGGTGATAAGGATCCTGGGGTGGATGAGATTCCCCCTGAGTTTTTGAAAGCTCTTGATGTGGTTGGGATGTTTTTGTCTCTTAAACAGTGCCTTTGAACAGTGCCTTTGGATTGGCACACTGGGGTTGTGGACCCAATCTTTAGGGATGGCGATCAAAAGATGTGTTCCAACTTCAGGAAGATCACACTCCTCAGCCTCCCTGCTTAAAGTTCTACTCCTGCAATCCAGCCCTGGTTAAGCAGTGGAGAATGAATGAACGATTACTTGCTGCTCATTATAGGAATACTCATTGCAGATTTGCCATAGGTTTCTCTATGGTAGTACCTGATCCCTCTTTCTCTTTCTATTGTGAAAGACCCACCTGGAGCATGGGCAAACAATCTCCCCCCCCCCTCTTTCTTGCCAGGTTGTATATTGTCTTATTTATTGTGTTCTTGCACTGGTTGCACTGGGGGGACTGTAACCTGAAGGAACTAGGATATATACTCATTTTTCATGACTACTTATTCAGTGCAGTGTCAGCCTGGAGTCTACCCCTGAAAAAATAGGGCACGTCCAAAACAAAAGGAACACCCAAGCACATACATATTAAGGACATTTCAGAAGCATCATATGGAGAGAAAACCAAAATGCCTACATGCAAAGTCAGCACTGATCCCACAACATACCGCCCAATCACATTATATTGATTATGTTGTAAAATTATCACATAATTGCATGCTGAGGTGACCCACACAGTTTAGCAGAAAATATATCCAACAAAATTAAATTATTGAAACATTGTAGTGTACAAGCTTTTATTATGTTACCATAGTTAAGATCCCTAGGGTTATATCAGTGGGTTAGCTCTACTTCTGCACAAGGGGAGGTACAAAAATCAGGAGATATCCAGGGCTTCACCCAGAAATTTTCATTTGTCATAACAGGGTAATGGTGATTCTAAAACCGATTGCGAGAAACCTGGGCTTTGCTAAAAGCGTTTATGACTTAATGGCTATTAGTCTGTATCTTTTACTGCTCATACTTCTGTATAAGTATACTGAGACAGGTATTTCCTGCCTCTTATTTTGCCTTCTGCACAGGGCCATCTGGTCCACATAAAATAGAGCACCGACCTGAGCAAGGCAGCCACCTTGGTTTGGCCTCAGAAATACTCCCAGGACTTTGGTCTCAAACAGATTCTGGCAAACTATCAGACAACTCAGGAGGGGGAAACGGGGCTTTGCCTATGCTCTTTTAGCAGGGATGAAATGCTGTTGACCTCACCTAGGGATATAGTCGGGCAGTGAAAGAAGTACTTTGAGGACCTAGTGAATCCCATTGATATGCCTTCCATGAAGGAAGTACGGTATGGGGTCTCAGAGGTAGACTTGCCCATCACTATGCCTGACAAGATTTGCTTTGAGTTTCTGAAGGCTCTATACCGTCTTTTCAACACAGAGTGGATGTCCGGGACAGTGCCTTTCGATTGGGAGGCTTGTGTGGTGGTCCCAATCTTTTAGAAAGGGAAATGAAGGATGTGTTCAAATTTCTAAGAGATCATACTCCTCACAGGAGGACCAATGCGGATTCAACCCTGGTTGAACACTGGACCAGCTTTTTACCCTCAGAAGGATACTGAAGGACTTATGGGAGTGTGCCCAACCAAGCTGCATGTGTTTTGTGGACTTGGAAAAGACATACAACCGTGTCCCTTGAGGGGAGGGGGTGTTGTGGGGGATGTTTTGGGAGTATGGGGTGCTGGAAAGCACTGTTAAAAGCCATAAACTCCCTATATAAAAGGAACAAGAAAATAATAATTCTTAGAAATAATGGAATGGGAGATTGATAGGTGGATCACTTAAAATCATCAGTTATACAGACATTGTACTGGTCTGTTATGTTGATGAAAAAACCGAATGAAGGGTAAAGCTGTTGAATTATGATGATGTCTGGTCATGAGCTTTGGGTAGTGAGATAGAAACAACTGAAATTAGTTTCCTTCATAGGGTGTCTGGCATCAGCCTCAGAGATGGGGTGAAGAACTCGGACATTTGGGAGGAGCTAAAACTAGAGTCATGGCATCAAAAGGAACCATCTGAGATGGTTCGGGCATCTATCTAGGATGCCCCTTGGATTGTTCCTTGGAGATGTGTTTCAGGTATGTCTCACTGAGAAAGGCCCGGGGGCAGACCCGTACATGCTGGAGAGATTACATCTCCTGGCTGGCCTGGGAACACTTTGGTATTTCTCTGGAGATGCTGGAGGAAGTGGCTGGGGAGAGGGAGGTCTGGGAATCCATGACCTGCAGTGACTCAGACCCAGATAAGCAGTTGAATATGGATGGATGGATAGCCATTCACAAAGAACTGTACATTGACATTTTCATTTCAATTGTTGTATTCAATGTTTGGCAGTTGAACACTCTTTCCTTGTTTGATTTCAGTCATCAGGTCTTCGTGGTATATAATATTAACTTGATCTCTGGGAGGGAAAAAAAACCTTTTGAAATGATCCCTTATGGTAACTTTATCCTTTCTCAGTCCACATTAAGGGCGGAATGTGTGTGTGTGTGTGTGTGTGCCATTCACTAACAGTTGAATTGAGAAGAATTAATTTGGAAGAGGGCCTAGATTGTTCAGCCTCAGCACCGAGGGTAATAGATGAAATTGCAGGGATTTGAGGGAGCCTGCCTCCCCTATGGATCGGGATATTGACAAGAGCCCTTCAAGTTCCTTCAAGACATATTTAGCATGGAAGTGATTTTATATCTTTGTGCTCAATGCTTCCAAGCAATGTAAGCAATACATGCAGTTAACAATATTGTAGAGAAGAATCAGAGTTTATTTTGGTAGTTTTGAATCGCCAGTTAAATATTACACTCATTATTTTTGTCAACCTGTACTTTAGGCTAAGTTGTGGATGGTTTATAGTTTCTTATTTTTCCTGGTGCTCATAATTCCATCCTGTTAAAAAAAAGCTGTGTGAGGATAGTAGGTTCTAATTTTACAGGTAATATCTGGAGATTCGATCTATGCATTCCTAGCAACGACTTTTATTTTATCCTTTTCATTTGTAAACCTTTGCATGTACAAGTATGTAAGTGGAACTGATCAAGGGACTCCTGAGAGCATAATCTTCACAATTGCTTGGGGTGTAAAAAGTTAAGCAAATAATAATGATTGTATGTCTTGAATTCGAACGACTTAAAATCATTTATCACTGTGAATATAAAGCAAACTGACTTTTAGGGATGTGCATCTTCATCACTAATTTATCTGCCAATGATCAGATACTTTATATGTATATTTAATTTAACTACTAATGTGATACAATATGATTCATCCCTATAGTGATGCAGTGTGATTCGACACAATTTGTTTCAACACAATGAGGTTCAATGCAATACAATGCCATTCAAGAAAATATAAAGCTATGCAATGTAATATAGTACAGGGTAGTAAATATAAAATTATTAGTCAAAACTTTTTGGTCACATTTCTAAATAATAAAGCCTTAGGGCCTCTACTACTCTATTAATAATTATATATTAATAAATTGGTCTTTACCGATGCGAAGATGCATCCTGAATTCATTTCAAATTGCATCTAGTGCACACTTTTATGCCAGCGCACCGATGTGAATTGCTGAATCTTACCATCCCTATAGCATTTACATTATTCAGGCAATGAAAACTACTGTCTATTATTGTTTTTATATTTCCATACCCCTTCTCTTGGCGACAGTCCTTTCAATCACCATTGGGAGGTAAAATATAGTGAAGATATTTAGAATCATCATATGTATTTCACATGTCCTGCTTAAGTTAAACCTTCTAGCTGTGTTGGCATGTCGGTGAGCGGGAAAGCAGGCGAGAGAGCCATAAATGCAGGTAGAACGGGGTCTATTTCAGGTAGACAGGACCCAGGGAAATACATGGCAAACTCACGTTAATGACAGATCTGGGGAAAACAGACTCAGATGTGGACTAAATACACCAGACAAGCAGAAAATAACAGGCGACAGGTGATCAGAATCGGGAATAACACGAGGTAACGGGGGGAGGGCGTGGCACACAGGAGGATCAAACGAGCAGGTCATGACACTTCTCTTCTATGCAACAATCGCTATCAACAACTCAAAGAATTTTTAGCCACCCTTTTAACTGACATACATTTATATCTTTGTTTTATACAATCTGTGCAGTATTCTACTGCAATAATCCCAAGGCCCAGAGAACTTATGCCTTCAACAGAAGAACATTTTCTCCCTCACTTTGCAAAAGGACTGTGGCTAATCTGGTGTTTGATCGATGCATTCTGAGAAATGAACACAGGCGACTGTGCTAACACTGTATTGAAGAATAGGTCCACAAAGAAGCCAGGTATGCTGTCGTTTCATCACTGTACGAGAGTGACAGCATGATCAGGGCCATCAGCGCATCACTAAAGCTATTACCTGGGTTAATCCTGGAGAGAACTCTTATATGGGTTAGCCATACATGATGGGCGTTGCACTCAAATAGCAATTTCTAGCTAACTGATCTGCAATGATA
This sequence comes from Cyphomyrus plagiostoma, assembly GCA_019775915.2. NCBI lineage: Eukaryota > Metazoa > Chordata > Actinopteri > Osteoglossiformes > Mormyridae > Cyphomyrus > Cyphomyrus plagiostoma. The sequence goes on from JABFEA020000038.1 coordinate 23,695,116, forward strand.
TAGCTAACCACACAGACCCTGCAGCAGATAAGGGACAGTGCAAGGTCTACTGTTTGAGGGACACCCCATAAGTCAGTAGGACTGGCTGATCCGTTAGTAGGGCAGGCATACTTTCTACCTCACAATGGCCTTAGTAGTCTATCAAGCCAGCTTTTTAATGCATCCACAGAAACCTGGCACTATTGCTTGGGCAGGGAAGTCATGTCCCTCAGCCCAGCTTCTGAGAGCTTAACGACAAGTGTAGTTACAAGAGTACATGGTGTAGCCATCTGCTTCAGCATTTTCCAGGTGCAAGACGGCATGGGAACATGATGTTCAAAATGACCCATGAAGGAGAATGCAATCCTTACTAGAAGTTGTGCTTCTGCAAATGGTGAGAAAGTGTCAAGGGGTGGCCTCTTGTGTAGGGACTGAGCTGCCTTCTCTGGGGGCAGGGTATGTAAGCTCAGCTTGTACACCGCTTTACTCAGAGGAGCTCAAAGGGTCTAGTCAAGTAGATTCTTTTGAAATTGTATCTGTTTCATCTGGTGAAAATCAGAGACGACACTACCCTCGTATCGCTTACAGAACTGAAGAAGAAGGAAAGATAGAATTAGAGTAATTAAACTGTCCGCGCTAATGCTAACGTGTCATTAACATCATATTGCCAGGTATGTTCTTCTTTATTGCAGAAGATATATACATACTGGGCACAGGAGACTCCAAAATAAATGATCATTTATCAAATCGGCCAAGTCAGTAACCCAGCATTTAAAACTGAACGTATTTGCCTAATAGGCAGTAGGATTCTCGCGAAGTGCTTTTACGGTAGTGCTTCATTGAGGCAGAGCCATTTGCTGTTTGCCCATGATGCTTCAGTGGCCCCTCTGATGATGGAGAAGTGGACCTTACGAGCTTAGTGAGTTCTGGGGGGGGGTGGGGGTCAAAGAGATGGTAAGAGGAGCTAATTGCCATGAGTTCTGGGCCTAAATGGTGCTACTGGTTCACTGTGTCCGGGGTGGGAAGGGAATGATCAATCAAAGAAAGAACACAGGCAATATTTCAGAATTATAATTATGATTAATAAACTGGAAATGTGGAGCGAATATGGAACACATGCAGGACTCACCGTGGCAAGCTAGTGGCACGAGAACAAAGAAGAGAGCTTTAGCAGGCTTGCAAGCTCAGCCGGACTGCTGCCACACTGAAATTATAAAGACGAGAGCTAGCAAGCACAAGAGGGTCCCGTTCACGCAGCTGAAACCTAACGATGGGAATCATCTCCTCTCTGCACGCTGCTCCAGATAACTGTATTCATGCAATCTCCACTAATCTGTAATTAAAGTAGAAAATAATAAAAGTAATATTTTAAAGCATCAATCAAAATACTACATGCAACCATGTAGTGAATAAGTGTTTGGATATGTTAAGTGTATTAATACATTGATTTATGCATTTAGAATGAAGTTTAGAGTATTATACTTAATTGTGCAACAACCTTGAAGTATACGACTTATTGTCATTAGTGAAATGATTAAATAATATCCTTAAATATTAAGCTGATGACACAGAAAATCCTTTGGAGAGATTACGACTACTGTACTTGAAACATTGGGAGGCAGATGCATCCAATGCACCAGACATCGACTACGAATAGGGATGGCTTCCGGAAACCGAGTAGCAGTACACATAAGGGTGAACAGATAACAATTCCCTGAACGAGTTTTAGGTAAGGGGCCTACACAATCGATGAGAACGTGTTCAAAAGGTTCTCCTAATGCAGGAATCGGACGTAGAGGAGCTGGGGCGATGGTCTGGTTCGGCTTGCCCACCACTTG
>JABFEA020000038.1:23724573-23739326 GCA_019775915.2 Cyphomyrus plagiostoma
TATGTCATTTATTTAAACTTTATTTTACTAGGTAAATTAACTGAAAACCAGTTCTCACTGCTTTACGTGATATTCGGAAGAAATAGCAGATTACACATTGGAACTGCCTGGGATACAAACGTCATGCATGTAACTAAACTCCTCAGCCAAGGTGTGTCGTCATGGAGGCGGTTCCAGTTTGTGCAGCCAGGTGAGAGGTCGCAATGCATCTAACCATTATGCATTGCGTCAGGATCAGAATGTGTTGCTTTAAGCCAGTGCTGTAAGCAAGTGGAATGCACCCAATGACCTCACTGTTTCTCATTTTACATACCACCATAATACTTCTCACAATATTGCACCATTACCATAATACTATTATAATACTAATATAATGTAAAAAGTTTCATGGAATAAAATGTTCATGATGGCTGATCCAAGATGGCTGACGCATCCTTGCTTTCCCCCCTATACTGCCACCTAGTGCTGCTGAATCGACTTTGGGGTGATTTTTCCCATGTATATCTGGTGTGTATTTTCAGCTATAGCTCCTCTTCCATATAATGTTTTTTGTGAAGTGGTATTAGGATCCATGAAAGATCAATTAGATTAAATAGAGTAATAATATCACATAGTTACCCTGTTTACAAGGTCCAGCATCTTCTGCAAATATATTCCTCCCCTTGTGTCTACTAGCAGCATTGCTTCAATTTGAATACTTCTAGATCCTTAGCCATATTAAAGGTCTTAAAAATGCTTTTTAAAAGGTCTATCAAATAATTTTTGAGTTACCTTACTCATAAGAGCAGTCTAATATGTAGCTTCCCTTTCCTTTCTTTGCTGCTACAGATTGCTGCTGTTTTTTGGGGTTGGAACTTTGTCTGAAAATGAAATCAGGTGAATATCTTAATCCATATAATGTTATTTCATTTGTTCTTTGTGAAGCAATAATAAGATCCATCAAATACTTTTTGACTTATCACATTCACAAAGTCAAATATCATCTGCAGTCATTTTCCCTTTGCTGCTAATAAGCAGTGTTGCGTCAATTTTCTGTGATTTATCTCAAAATTTAATCATTTAAAATTGTACAGTCTTACAATATGTCTGCAAAATTTGAAAAAGATCATTCAAACACTCAAAATGAAATCAGTTGTAAATGTTTATCCATGTCATGTTTTTGGGAAGCTGTAATAAGATCCATCAAACAGTTTCTGAGTTTGGTCACATTCACCAGGTCCAGTGCCTCCTGTGGTCTCCCTTCTTTTTGCTGTCATTAAGCGCATTGCTTCAATTTTGATGTGATTTGAATATTTGATCATTTCCAGATCTTCGACATACCATGTGTCTGCAACTTTTTAAAACCATTAAAAATCCATCAAATATATTTTGAGTTATCACACTAATCAAGTGTCTCAAACTGCCATTTCATTTGATATAACTTCTGATTAAATTAATTCCAAAGAAAAATGAGATCCTAGAAGAAATATTTGGGAAAGTCAATCAGTGTTTGGGTTTCACCACTGACTGCCTGTCATATTAGTGCTAGCCATGTGATAATTTAGCATCTCTACAACTGGGTAGGCAACGTTTTCATGTGATGGACTGTGGCACATTTCAGTTGGACTCAGACAGAGCACACATCTAGTATGATTTCTAACAGGGTACAGCGTGGAACACAAAGACGATGATGACTGGCATATACAAGTGCACATGTACAATATACATGAACTGGATCCAGACAGGATCAGGTAGGCTGTACAGATATGAAAGGGACAGACATTTAACAAACATTATGGCAGAGATGTAGTGTTTGCTAGAAATTTGTTCTCATAAGAGTATCCAGAAATAACTTGATGCAACACACAAAAAGTCAGTAATATTTGACAGAATACGGGAGTATCTTATATATGCATCACAATTAAGTTAAAATTGCTGTGTTGCATATTCGATTAATGTTTATGAGGACCGTCTGTCATTGCGCCCAAAACGACTTCAAATAAGCCAGAAAATAAGGACATTAATCACAAACTCCATTCTGCTTGTGCAATAGCCCTTTCCTTCCTTAGTCTTCTTCAGCACAAAAAATTGCATTGTGATGACAAAAGTGTACTCAAGGCCAGACAGAATGTTAAGCACAAAATAAGTGCAGAGAAGTAGGGGAGTGGGGGCAAGGGCCAGACAATCATGCTCGGGTTTGGTACAAGTCAACCGGGCTGAGTTCGAGTACGCCCTTTAACTGCAAGATCATCTTGTTTACTAAAAGTTTGAGGGGATCCCTGTTCTCCATTTCCACTTGCATGGTCCCGTTCTGTTTCTAGACTCTGTGTTTGCCTTGCCCCCTGATCGTTGTTTGCACCTTGCCTAATCTACGCCTGACTCTATGATCATCGATTTTTGGATTTAAATTCCGTTTTGCCTGCGGTGGTTTTGACCTTGGATTGCCTATCTTCGATTTTGCCTGACTTATTAAAGTCTCCGGTCACTACGTATCCACTTCTGAGTTCTGATTTCCCTGCAAGCCACAACAAGCGTCCATTTATTATTTATTTGTACTATTTAGAGTTCAGCAATGCAATATGAAGTCATCAACTGTGCAGTGAGAGTACTGAACACTAGATTGGCTGAAACCATGAATACATATTTTCACAGCTCATTGGAAGAGAATGAACAATTTGGATTTTCTGCAGGCCTAGCACTACATTTCCGAAACTGCAGGTTAGTATCTGAATTGTCGCCCAGGAGATTCATACAAGACAGCAGAAATGCAAATGGTTTACCACAGTTTAAGCTGTGATTGTTCCATCTTAAAATATCTTATTTAGTAATTTTTGAGTCTGACAGAATGAAATTTAGCACCCATTTCCATTGCATTGCAAGACATTAAAAGAGAAATACTTTGGGTGACAGAAGGGGGGCACAGATGATATGATAAAGCATCTGTGGTGGGAGTTTTTTTCTCTTCCTTGGGGGGGGAGGGGGGAATCTCAGCCAGCATAGTTATCTGTCATGTCTTGATGCGTCCATAGCAGAACAAGCTTCTGGTGATACTCAGCAGGACAACTTAATTCCCTAAAGTTTACAAGGCAAAGCTTAAATGTACAATTTGTGACCAACAAATTCTTAGCAAATGGCCTTACATCTTTCATCCCTACATAGATATTAAGTTTCCTAAAACTTATTTGTCCAGATTCTGACTTTATGCTTGTTGTCTTATAAGTTTAAATTTTATCCAAAACATAAACTCAAATGGCATGCATAACACTATAGAAGAAAGCATATTTAAACATGCTAAATATAAATTAATTAGATAATGTGAAATAATTATGTAAAAGAATTTGTATACTTGTACAATGTGCCTGGTAGTGTGATGGCATTCCTTAAAAACTGGTTTCAAATTGTATTTTATTAATTTCTGTGTGAATACAAATATTTCCTGAGTGAAGGATGCTGGCCAAATGAGAGTCTATGCAAGGGGGTGGAGCCTATGCCAGTCAGGGAAAGAGTTGACTTCTCGTGCTTTAGATATGTTGTGTTTTAAGTGTTTTACCTGACTAGTTTACTGGTATTGTGCACGGATTTGTCAAATATCCAGGTATTGTGCAGTTGTTGTTGTTTTGGCTAGTTATTTATGTGCAATTGCTTACCATCAAGGCTCAGTGAATCAATGATGCTTTTAGGTTATGTAATAGCATTTCACACCCTATAGGCGTGGAGTGCCTGAGTGCCCATCCTTTTTCACATTGACATCTACTTTTACAAGGAAAATACTTAATCATGTCAGTATAATTTGCCACCAATGATACAAATTATTATCTATTAATCATGTCGTGACCAGATCATGTGTTGCACTGTTTTTTTTAGAGTTTTTTTTCCCCTGAGCGATGAAATGCTGCTTCAGTATGTTTGTCTCTCCCAATAGAATTTTAACACCAGCTGCCATAGGCTCACGCATACTGCTAATTGGCATTCAGACTAATATAACTTATCTTTACAGCACTGTTTATAACTGAAATTAATTTACTTAAATGTTAAGGTCCTTATTACCTTTCACTTTATTTTTTTGTTATGTTGTCCAATGGGAAAACGATAATAAAATAATAATAATAAATAGTTCCTCGCATTGCTATTAGACTCTTTGGCTTCCAGAAGTATTTTTGATTGCCTGGCATATGAATGATCACTGCTAGGTGTGAATTTCAGGTGCTGCTGGAGACACAATTCAAAACCAATCAAACAGAATTGCATCAGAATGTGGTCATACACTCAGTTACCTTAACACCTTTGATGCATCAGCAAATAACAGTGACACTCACATCCACCCGCTGCCCGTGATTCATGTTATTTTGTCTGTAATTGCTTAATACCAGCACTGGAGGAAAAACATCGTACAGATATCACTCACCATGGAAGAAAAGTTGGGCTTCCTGGACCACGAATACTAATGCTATTACTAATGTACCAATGCTACAGATATTCTCCCTTTAATTTGTCACCAAATGACACACTGACCAAATGTTGAGGAAATGATACAAACTTGTTTTATTTATCAACTCATATTTCACAATTATGTAACTGACACGAAAAATACTACATATGTAGTGGTTGTTTAAGAGCAGCTGGAAAACTATTCCCAATAAGGAAGTCAAAACTAGCTCATGGGAGTTATGCTTACACAAAAATATTCTGAGGGCAGAAGGAAAAATGATAGAGGAGGCAGGACCAACCAATCAGCTGTCTTGGTCCCGCCTGCTTTAGTTGCTTGGACCCACCACCTCTACAATCTGATTGGTTATCTCTTTGAACCATTTCTCCTTCTGCCCTTGTGTAAGTAAAAGTCCCATGAGCTCTAAACCAGAGTCTTTGAACCATGAATCCTTGCGTAAATGTGTTTACAGGTTTGCCCAAAGCCTCCATCCCTATTCCTGACATAGATGCAGAACGGGTCACTAAAGCTAAAAGAAAGATTCAGGTGAGAAATGACAACTGGAGCTGCTCTCTATGAATAATTTCTTTCCCCATGTCTGTGATGAAGTACACTAGCTGGAACAAATTGTGGAAAGGTGTTCGAAAGCTGATGAATGATCAGCAAAGCCTTTGCTAGAATTAAATTCAAGGAGATCAAGATGGGTACAGTGTATCCACATGTAGGCACCTGCTTCTCCAGGGTACGCTGACTTGCTGCAGGCTTTGAGCTGTCAGTTTAAAAGTGATTGCTTCACCTTTCAAAGGCCTGCTTCAGAGTGGAATAAAAACATATTTAAACTTAATAATGGTATCAAAGATGTACAAGTGAAACATTCTAATTATATATTTATATAGTTTGTGTTGTTGCAAACGTGCAAAAAACAAAAAAAAACCCTTCATTTCCCCATATCCTCCTGAGACCACACCCATTCATTTATGTCCATTTTGGTGGACATTTTGTTTTTGCATCTATGCACTAATGTAAAGAAACAAATTTATTCCTGTTGTACACTAAAGAGGACATGCTGTCAAATTAAAAATAAAATTAAATTAGAAAAAATCTAATTTGTAAGATGTCTTACTTCCTCCAAAGACAAATATCCTAAAATTGAAGGAAACTTTTTTACTTGGGTCTCAGGAGGATATTATCTTATCTAAATCATTTGAATATAGTAAAATGTCTTATTGTTTTTATGCTTTTATCCTGTTCTCATAGGAAGCAAAATGACACGTTTACATTAGCAATGATATGAGATTTTCATTGACCATTTGCTGGCATAGATCTCAAGGTTGAAGATTTACACTTTCCAGGGTGTCGTCTTTAGTCAGTTTTGGCTTTTTATATCAATAATGGATCATCAAGCATTAAGGATTGTGCTGATCATCTGGTCACAAAAATACTGCTGCTTTGCAAAGAAAAAAATAATCAGTACAAAAAAAATCTGTATGTAATTAAATTAAATCACCCCCTACTTTTTTACTCAGGAAGAGTAGAATTCCAATTCCTCTTCCTCTCTTTCTGTGTGCGTGTGTCTCTCACAATGAGATAAAAGCCTGTTATTTTGACATTGTGGGAACCATTTTTCTGGTCCCCACAAAGATCTGTGAATACAATAAAAAAAAATCGAAAAATACCAAATGTCTTGTATGTTGTTTGGTTCCTTATGGTTAAGGTTTGGGCTGGGTGGGGGTTAAGGTTGTCAAATTGGAATTAGGGTTTTCCCCACAGAAGTGAATGGAGAGTCCCCACAAAGATATAATCGCAAACCTTTCCTACTTTCTCACGACAAAATTCAGCAGTTCTGAAGTTTTTAAATGAAGGTCTAAACAAACCTAATGCATTTTGGAAACAAGTCCTAAGGAGTGATGAAGTTAAAATAGAACTTTTGGCCGCAGTGTGCAACAGTATGTTTGGAGAAAAATGGATGCAGAATTTCATGAAAAAGGAAACCTCTCCAACTGTTAAGCACGGGGGTGGATCAACTGTGCTTTGGGTTTGTGTTGCAGCCAGCGGCCCTGGGAACATTGCAATGGTAGAGGGAAGAATGGAAATACCAGCAAACTCTAGAAGCAAACATCACATCATCTGTAGAAAATACTTCAAATGGAAATGAAATAGAGGACTCCTTCTACTGCAAGATAATGATCCTAAACACACCTCAAAATCTACAATGAAAAAACCTCAACAGGCACAAGCTGAAGACTTTGGCATGCCCCTCTGGGTCCCTAACCTAAACATCACTGAATATTTGTGTATATACCTCAAAAGAGCATGCGCGGTGCATGCAAGATGGCCCCGGAATCTTACAGAGCTAGAAAACTTTTATAAGGAAGAATGGGTGAAAATTCCCCAGACAAGAATTAAAAGGCTCTTAGCTGACTACAAAAAGCATTTACAAGCTGTGATATTTGCCAAAGGCAGTGTTACTAGGTTCTGATCATGCAGGGTGCCCACACTCCTGCTTCAGGCCATTTTCCTTTTTGTTTTCTTGAAACTGTAAAAGACGGAAATAAAATTTTATTAATCTTTTTCTACCTATTGAATTGTTGTGGCTACACTATTTCGTGTTTCCTGATTAATGATGGTTCCCTGTTGACAAATAGCGACTGTCGGAGGGGACTGCAATCAGATTCATATTGTACATTAAGCCAGTAACAACAGTAAAATTTGAATTATCTGTTCTGTGAATACTTCAGAAATGTCCCAGTTTTGCTGTACATGCATTTTTTTTTTTTTTGCATCATCTCATCCTTTCATGTGAGAAATTGTAGACCGAACTCATTTAGTGCAGAAAGCCGGGAAATATTAGTAACATTACTAGTGGTGTGAAACATGCAGTTCTGATCTCAGCCTAATCTATTATCTTTGAGCTTCTGTCACATGTGCTTGTGCATGCCGCTCGAGAATGGAAGCATTTTGTCCGTAAAGTACCTTACAAAGTGAGTGAGATATCCTTAATTATAACTACAGGAATCTGTTTAAACCCTGGATAGCAGAACATGGGTATTAAAGCATTCTGCACTTGTTCCTGTAGTATGTTTTCCAGATACGTATAAAATAAATACAAATTTTCATTGGGGGCAAATGCATTTTAGTTGTTATGGTCCTGTCAAGATGACTTTGGTCATATAATATTTCAAGAGTTATGCACATGGGTAATTACCAGGCCACAGATTGGCTCAATTGCTGCACTATTGCTTGGTATCTCCAGGATTGGGGGTGTGAATCCTCTCCCCGCATTGGGTTTGCATGCTCCCTCCTAGGTTGTGTGTGTTTTCACTGGCAGTCTAAAGACATTAAGTTAGGTCAACCTCCCTCAGCATGCAAGTGTGATCCTGTCCAGGGTGCAGCCCTGCCTGGGATGGATGGGTGGATGGATGGATGGATGGATGGATGGATGGATGCTTAATGCGTGAAAATGGCAAAAGGGAGATGCTCTATGTTTTCTTCAGCTCTGACAATGTGTAGTGCATATATGCAGAAATATATTCAGAAGCAAGCGATTCTAACAGACTCAGCAAGGAAAAAGAAAATCACGGCAAGAGGAAAAATAACCTTTCATAAGCAAGTGAGGTAAATACTAATAATATATTAAACTGCATATTTACATGTAACATACAGTACAGTGCAAAGTCTAAGAAAACGGCGTTTAAATCAGTAGGCAATGTATACATTTTTAAAAGGGGCAATTGACCCTGATTGCAATCAACACACACACAAGAAAAATGTAAACCTTCTAAAGGACATTGTTGCAGGACATCTTAACTTTAACTGTGAAACATCCCATTTCGTGAGTAAAAAAAAAAGAAAAAAAAACTACGACAATATGATTTGGTCGCATTTCCCAAACATATCCTGAAATTCTTTCAAATATCACAGACTCTAATAAATGAATTGCATGATTTGTCAATTGTTTCATGCACAGCATACCATCTCTTGGGAGTCAAAGTGTCAGAACAGCGATGAAATGAGGCACTGCCCCACACCCATCTTTGGAAAATAAATACTTGTGACAGACTAATACAATTTTAATAATTGCATGGACTCCACAATTTAATTAATCTAAATAAATTGTACCCATCTGCATATTGCATGTGCGACGGGTGTAAAATGACAGAAAACTCACTAGCAGATGTTTTTGGTTCTGCCTTAAACAATAAGACCATAGGACAAACATTTGTATATGCTTTTCAAAGTCATATGACAGATTTTCCAATTCATTACAAAGTACTAACTTTTTGCTTTGCTAAAGCAAACTGTGGCCTTGAATATGAAAAACAAAACTAATGTTGTAATGATTCTTAAGGAATGAAGATCTGCTGATCCATCCTGTGTAAACATGTGGTTCATTAATGTTGAATGGATACTGAATTCTACAGGTTGAAGCAGGAGTAGGCGGTTTGGGTGGCAAGGCTGAGAAATAAACATGACATCTGGGAATTTATCTAGCACTTAAACACAGCAGCACTCTCTCTGCTGGGGGTGGAGGGGCAGGGTAACAGGGTGATGCATTTCTGAAATTTTGCATGTCACCTGCCAGTTTTAAATGATCGTCATTTTAGAGTAAAACTATGGTTTTGTGTCAGCCTATACATTTCCAAACCTCTCCTAAAGTCAGCCCAGTACTTTCAGGAACCATCCAGTATACCCATGTATGAGTAGGCACATGGATTTTTTGACCCAATCAGTACCACACTTGGTTTGGCTAATGAAGGTTTATGGAAGTAAATCTGTGTCATCAGAATTTGAATTTTATACGCCACTGATATTCTAAAATTGAATATTTATGCATTGGAGATATGCATCGGTCCGAATTCACATGCAAAAATCCATCCATCCATTTTCCAAACCGCTTATCCTACTGGGTCGCGGGGGGTCCGGAGCCTATCCCAGAAGCAATGGGCAGCCTATCGCAGTATTTATCTATCTATTTATTTATTTTTTGCTTATATTATGAAAGGTTAGTTTTCCTCTTATTGTGGTTATATTGTATCAAAAACACAGCATCAATTGAAATTAGTCAGTTTTGAATAGTAGTGTGATATCATTTTCATTGATTTTATTTAGTAGTTGATTTTGTCCAAAGCAGAAGTAGGCAAGTTAACTAAGTTTTTTATCCCATTACAATATAACAGATATGTAACCTGTTATTACTTTAATAAGGGAGCTAAAAGGAAGAAGCCAACAATGAATTTATTCCCTAATATAAATGACCCTTAGGATATTAAGCGTTAGAAACATACTATCTGATGTATATTTTATTGCTACAGTGATTTTTATTGTTGCAATTAAGGGAGCTAAATGTCTAACTGTTGCATGCTGCTCTGCTTCTTCAGAATTGCAGCTTCAGTTTGCCACAGACTTTGCATCTCTGTGGTGGTTAAAGACATCCATGAGAGATATTTTTTGGCAAGTAAAAAAAGAGTGCTCACAACACCACGGAAATAAATAAAACTTCCCCGCAACACCTATGGAAAGGCAAAGCTTCACACAGCAGGATCAGTCAGCTTTTTCAGAGTGCACATGTTTTATGAAAGGCTTTTAATGAGAGTGCTTCCGACTGGGTTCCGAAAGTGTATTACCAGGACTAGCAAAAATAGCCAGATTGGAGGATGAGGTCTGTCATGATCTCCTACACTGAACACTGTCAGAAATATAACCCCACTGAGAAGTATTAGTCCATCATCCAAGTTACAGGACTCCAAAAGATGAGTAAGGACACTGACAAGGGATGTGGGTTTACATGAACTGGAACAAATCAAGGTGAAGCCTCTTTGTCCACCTCTAGCCAGCTTTCGGTTATACAAATCGGTCTTTTGTTGGGTGTTTGGTCGCCAACTGCTCAAACATGGCTGCACCCGCCCAAACTCCACTCCTGTGCCCCCTCTCTCTCTTTGCCTCATGCTGAAATCAGCCACATTTTAGGGAAATCCACCTTAAACCCACCGCTCTCAGCACAACTTACTAGGCAGAATGGACACCCCACTGGCTAAGAGTTGCGCAGTTATGTCTATATAGAAATTTTTCAAGTCAAATTATCACCTGATTGTCAGAGCTTTGAGTTTTGCTGCATAGACTCTATATCAGTGACTCTGAAATGTGTGATATTTTAGATGGATGAGCGGGGCTGCTTTGGGTAGCACATTGCTTAGTCAGTACAGAGTTACGTTGAGCTTGGAGATTATTCCAGGGTAAAGGGGGGGGGGAGGGGCTCTTGAATGCCATTCCATTGTGGGACACATTGAATCTCAAAATATGGGCAATAAGGTATGTGCACATTTGGACTGTGGCAGGAAACCGGAGGAAAACCATACAGAAAGCATCTGAACTCACACACACAGAGGCAGGGGGGAAAGATCAGACCCCACAGCCCCAGAAGGGTTAACCCCCTATCATTCATGTAACTAGATACATTACTTATTACCATTACTATTGCTGTTGTTATGTTTGTAATCAAAGGTTTATAGACCTACAGCCTGCATCACAAAGCTAGATTTTTGGGACTACAAGATAACTTGTCGAATCTAAGGTAGCCTGGGCTAAATGTTAGTGAACGAAGATAAACTGGGGTACCTTAAATCTAGCTAAATCTCACTTTGTAATACTAGCCTGTATTCTATTTTAAAAACAGAATAGCTAACAGTGTGGCTTGTCTTTAAACTATAAATATTGAGGATCATAGTGTATGTGTACGTGTGTGTGAGTTATGTATACATTTTGACGGAATTTTATTGGTCGTCACAAGGGGAAGCTCAATTTTATAAAAACCTGTGACTGCAGTAAAAATAGAATAAAATTAAATAAAATAACAATAATCTGTAGACAAAAGTCTTATATTTTGTTTGATTATGGGTGAAGGTTAGGGGGCTGGGTAGGGGTTAAGGTTGTTATCTTTGTGATCAGGGTTTTGGCCATATAAATGAATGGAGAGTCCCCAGAAAGGTATGAATAAAAACATGTGTGTGCATGTGTGTTTGTGTGTACTGTATGTGCTTTTGTATGACTGTATGTGTGTGTGTTTGTGTGTGGGTGTGTTTTTGTATGTGTGTTTGTGTGTGTGTGTGTGTGTTTTTGTATGTGTGTGTGTTTGTGTGTGTGTGTGTATGTTTTGTATGTGTGTTTGTGTGTGTGTGTGTGTTTTTGTATGTGTGTGTGTTTGTGTGTGTTTTTGTATGTGTGTTGGCTTGCGTGTGTTTGTTTGTTTTGTTTGCATGTGTTTGTGTGTGTGTTTGCATGTGTTTTTGTGTGTGTTTGCATGTGTGTGTTTCTCGGGATGCTTTTTTTTTCTCTCTTTTTAGGCATGGAAGACGCCTTGACCCTGTAGCACAGGATGTTCCTCTTTATCTTGGGCTCAGTCAAAACAGGTCAGCTTTACACAAGACTTCAAATGAATGATATGTCAGCTGTTTCCACAGCAACCAAGTCCTGTAAGTCATGGTAGAACAGAAACTGCTCCCCAAGGATCACCAATGATGGACTCGTGTAAAAGCATTTTTGCATTTCCAAAGTTTACCTTGCAACAAGGGCAACCTGCACATATTCTAGATGGTCTAAAGTTTACAAATTAGGTCTTTTGTTAACTTTGGTCCCTTTGTGTGAGTGCATACTCCTCCCAATTTTCTAAGCAAAGGAATTTATGGGATTTGCTCATGTTGTTCCCAGTGTTGATTTAACTAGAGAAAATCAAAAACATTGCTCGTGACCCTGATCAGAGTTAGCTGGACGATGGGGCCATTTTGAAAAACTATATGAATAATTTATAAAAACAGCAAATATGTTAAAATGTAAAACAGAGCAATGTGCTTTTTATCCTTATTATAAAGATAGTCATGCGCAACCTTAGCATCCCAAAACATAAAAAGGCACCTGGAAACACTGACCTACCTTTAGAATACTACATTTATGAAACAATTACAGACCTCTTTCTGCCGTCACTCTGATCAGAATTACATCTCGGACAATATATAATTCATACTAAGCTATAGCTTACTACAGCTGTTTACTTCTGCTATCCTCTTTACTTTCAACATTGAAGTAACTCACCACTAGACATTTGACTTTGAGATGTTTAGGACTGGCTCTTAATGCCGACGGTGAGAGTTTTCAGCGGACAAGGGTGGTGGCAGGGTCAGAAGGAGCCTAAAGCCAGTGCATCACAGGCCACACACTGAAGGGTAATCTGGAGACATTAATTCACTTATACCATGTTTAGACCACAGGAGGAAACACACAGAAATATGGGCAGAACATCCAAACTCCACATACAAAGAAGAAGATGTTATAAACCGAAGTCACAACACTGGAGGTGTGAGGCACAGTATCATACCAACTGAGTGTCACATGTTTGCTAAAATCCATTAATTAAACAGTCTGGAGATACCCAGCAAAGCCATTTGTATTGTTCATACAGAAGGTTGAATTCTCCGTAATGTGTTATCCAGAGAGCACCTCTCAGAGGTAATAAGACAGGCCATTATAAATGGCTTTTTTTTTAGGTTAAAGATTGAAACCTGGCCTGTTTGTCATCCGAGTCGCCGCCTTAAAAGATGACTTTGGTCATACTGAGCTGTTCTCCCAAACACTTGACTCACTAGTCCCCTGAGATATCGTCAATATCGATACAAGGTCATGAACTGACATATAGTGAGTCCAATGTTGAAACAATTAAAGCAAGAAGAATTTGTCAAGGTGGCCTTCAGGACACAATACTGCTCACTTGAATATCTATTCCAGGAGTTTCAATCGCAGCATCTAATGAATTTCCTCGGGCCAGGGGCCATTTAGCCCTGAAACCGAATACATTTATATGAGGATGAACTTATTGTCATCTGGCATGAAAAATGTATTTGTAACAGTGGTAGTGTCAATTACAAGCAGCTTATAATCGAGGAACTGAAAGGAAGTGCTTATTGCCTTCTTCTACAGTGAATCACTTATTGTAAGTAACAAACAGGGCTAATAATAATCTATAACAATTTAATGTAATGTACTCTATCTCTTCAATGTCCTTAATATTTCTTATTTAGGTTAATTGAATTCATATTGTACTGTATTGCGATTTACTATTTTATTACCTTTTTAGTTATTATGCGTCCACTCTTATGTTTAAAGTGCTGTTGAGATTTATCCCTAAATATAAAGGGAAACAAAATAATTGATTGCAGCAATTTCAATGACAGTGTCACATAGATCTGAAGCCTACAAAAGCAAAGTGCAGGCTACAAGATGACCGTCTATGGCAGGGCACTTACGTACTAACATTATAGACAATTTCGAGTCAGCAATTCACCTGAGTTGCCCGTCTCTGGGGCATTGAAGGAAACCTGAGTAGTTACAGGAAAGACAGGGAAAATGTACCCCACAAACACAGAACTGAGGTTAGATGAGGTTAGAACGTATCAGGCGACAAAGCATACTAAGTATTCAACATACCGATTCGACAGTTGTTTATGTTTGTTTTTTCAAAAACACAAGACACAGTAACAACATGAAAACTGATGTAGGGAAATATTGGTGATGTTTTCGTGTGGGGGAGGCAAAGACGGACATGGTCTCTTAATCGCAATGCAACAGCCAATGCTCCTGTACAGACTGTCAATAGCGCCAATTTGCGATAATGAAGGACAGGTGGAAAAATTAATCCTGAGAGGTCTGGTCGTCACAGCCCAACACGAACAGAAACATCTTAAGAGTAAAATTACGTTATCTTCTCCTAGGAAGCTTTTGAAATTGGTATCTGTTCTGAGATGTAGTTATTGTACAGTCATTTTTCAAGTGTATCTGGCCCTGAAACAAAGAATTTGTGTAGATTCAAGATAATATTTTTATAATTACAAATGCATCTATTTTCCATTTTAAATGTTATGATAAATTAAAATCCATACAAAATAAGGCTTAACAAGAGAAAATAAAGTTTATGGAAGAGAACTGACGACAGAACTAAAACAGAGATACTACAGGTGTTCCTTTCAATCCAGAACTCTGCTGAATATAATTGTGTTAAAAGGGCTCTTGTAAATAATTTGGCTAGAACTGCATTTTTTAATTTTCATTTTTTACCTCTGATTCAAATGGATCGCTAAATTAAGAGTATTACATAACCAAATTGTTGGCACATTGCAAGAAAGCACAATATATGCAATATTTTGAATCTGCTTAATGAAAAACAGCCCATATAGCACTGTGCAACCTACATAATGTTGCAATTAACAGCAAATACAGCACTGTGCAACCTGCATAATGTTACAATTAACAGCACATACAGCACTGTGCAACCTGCATAATGTTACAATTGACAGCACATACA
>JABFEA020000038.1:23748317-23763184 GCA_019775915.2 Cyphomyrus plagiostoma
GCCCCCGCCGGGCCGTCATCAGTCTGACATCTCATCCAGGGTTCTTCCTGTCTTCCCATTGACTTTTTGGGATTAGCTCTAGGATCAGTCTGGATAAGTGGTTGAGGATGGATGGATGAGTGGATGGATAGATAGGATAAAGTGCAATATTAACTATGGCCACACTGTTTACTTTGCATGTGTGTGTAAATCATAAAGAGAAATGGTTTTCCCCTGTAGATAGGTATTTGTTTTTTTGTGAATGTGCGCTATTGCCTTACTAGGAGTAAATATTTTGCTAGTTCTGTTTTTCATGGTTACTGAGCTGCTCAGGAAATGCTTGTTGAGGACTTACTCATGCTCACATGTGTGAAAAGAACCCGCAGCCTGTGCTGCTTATAAATGGGAACACAGGCACTGCTCTGGCAGCTACACATATAGCCTGAAAAGTGCCGCCTTTGCCACTTGCGAGTAAATTTTATATTTACGTTATATTGAAAAGAGCTAGAAATACATAAAATTTATTTCGTCCTGCTGTCCACTTTTATTTTTTTCAATTTAATTTTTTTGTCAGAGGTTTCTAACACTAACATTCAGATAATGCTTCTTGTCGTCGTCGTCTTGGTTATAGTGCCTGACTTCTATGCTGGAAATTCTATCGATGTGCTGAGTGCTTTAGCCATTAAAATTCACCTGAATAATGCATTTATTCCCACATTGATGATGATTATCTGCACAGATACTGGGCCCTAAAATTCTGAGTGCCCAGTCGGCCATTACATGCAGCGCTGCAAACGTGTGGCTTGTTCCCTCATTACCTACAATGGTCTTGTGAAGAATATGGTTGTATCAATTATAGATAAAAATAGGCAGTTGAATGGGTGGTTTAAAATTATAATTCACAACAGCTTTGCTGAAGTTTTTTTTTTTTTTTTTATTGTCAGCTTTTCTTAAGGTATTTTTAGGCCACATGGCCTAAAGAATATGAGGTCATATGCAAGTCCTCCTTAAAAATTATCCATGAATCATTGGATGCATGACACATGGTCGGGTTGCATGGCTAACCTGTTACCTTAGGTTCTCTCAGTCATTTATTAATGAAAAATGTTGCTACACTTCTGAGTGTCTTTTAGATGTATCGAACCATGCTACTATATATGTGTTAGTTATAAAGTCCTTAACTGGAATCATGTTTGTAATTAATCGTTTTTTTCTTACAGATACGGCAGAAATGCTGAGCTGCCTTTTCTTCATTTACTGCTTTTTGAGTGCCACCCTTTCGCAGAATGTTTTGCCTTCCAGGGAATCACCTGAAGGATCTTGTGGCAGACTGTGCTCTTGCACAGAAAAAGACAATATGCTGTATGTAAACTGTGAGGAAAGGAATATTGACAGCATTGGTATAATAAAGCTGCCACCAGCCAGACCGTTCCACCTTAATCTGTATAAGAATGACCTTGTGGAGTTGCTTCCTGAGGGATTAATAGGTCTGAAGAATGCCCATTCACTTAATCTTGGTGGAAACAGCATCCAGCAACTGGAAAGTGGGGTTTTTCATGCACTCTGCTTTCTGAAGAAGCTCTACATTAACAAAAATTTTTTAGTTGCATTAAAAGAAGACACTTTCCTGGGTTTGGTCAATTTGGAGTACCTCCAGGCAGACACAAACTTTATTCAAGTTATTGAACATGGAACTTTCAATAAACTCCTACACCTCAAAGTTCTGATACTCAATGACAACTCCATCAGAGTCCTTCCAAGAAACATTTTTCGCTTTGTGCCGCTTACGCATTTAGACCTACGCGGAAACCAGCTACAGTCTCTGCCTTATGTGGGTTTTCTTGAGCATATTGGCCGCATTGTGGAGCTTTTGTTGGAGGATAATAAATGGCTGTGCGACTGTCAAATCCTTCCTCTAAAAATTTGGAGGGACACCATGGTGACCCAGTCGTCCATCAGCGAGGTTTTGTGTGACAGTCCAGTCAATCTGAAAGACCGTTCTGTCAGCAACATCATGAAGGACGATTTGTGCCCTACATACGGTGATACCATCTTAGAGGAATCTTCCAAGTCATTGAATACGGTTGCTACACCATCTTCAAAAATTGTCAAGTTGATTATTGCAGGTGACGATGCAAAAATCACAACATCGACACCCGTACTAACATCTGACGCTGCTTGTGTTGAACTCTGTTCTTGTTTAATCAGCTCAGCTGCTGGTTTTTTAATCCATTGCGAGGACAAAGGTATTAAAAGAATGCCTGAGCTTGGATTTCTGCATCAAAGTC
Source organism: Cyphomyrus plagiostoma (assembly GCA_019775915.2). Classification (NCBI taxonomy): domain Eukaryota; kingdom Metazoa; phylum Chordata; class Actinopteri; order Osteoglossiformes; family Mormyridae; genus Cyphomyrus; species Cyphomyrus plagiostoma. The sequence goes on from JABFEA020000038.1 coordinate 23,750,585, forward strand.
CCACAGATCTTGTCTTGACGGGAAATATGATTCAGAGACTTTTACGGGATGATTTTGTTGCATATGAACGTTTAGTATTGCTGAATTTGGCAAACAACAAAATTGATTATATTGAAAAACAAAGTTTTCTCTGTTTAGGGCTACTACAAAAGCTCATTCTCAATGGAAACCGAATTGATCAGTTAATCTCAGGTATGTTTTTCGGACTTAACAGCCTTGAGCAGTTGTATTTGGAGTACAATGTAATTGAAGTCATCCATCCAGGTTCATTTAGTGCCTTGCCTAATTTGAAAATCCTGTCTTTAAATGGAAATCATCTTCAAAAACTTCCACCCTATATATTTCACCATCTGCCACTCATTAAAGTAAACCTAATGAATAATGCATTTAAGCACCTGCCTGTGATGAATGTATTAGATCAGTTGATAGGTGTGAGGCTGATTTATTTGGATGACAACCCATGGGACTGCACTTGTGATTTGGTCGATTTTAAGCAATGGGTTGAGACCCTACAAAAGTATACTGTGTCAGGTAATATTTTGTGTCAGACTCCAAAGAAAATAGCTAAAATGAAGCTGCAGATGGTCAGTCAGGAAGTCATGTGTCCTGACCTAGTGACATTCTTACCAGTGCCAACTGGTACGTTTGCTTACGGTTTTCCTTTCCCCTCCACAACCATTACAAGTAAAGGTGTCCACCGCTTTTTCACTGGCTCTGTCCCAATTTCAGTTTTTATTGTGATATTTTTTATTTTTCTTCTTATAGTCGTTTTTTCTGCCGGTGGGGTTGTTTTCTTTATTGTGCATCGAAAACAAAGGTCAAGGAAGAAACAGACGGACGATCCGCCCCAAGATGGCAGCCCAGTGGAGGAGAAACGTGGCATGTCTGCCCAAAAGAACTGCCGTCCTTTGGCGGAGAGGAAGACAAATAATATAAAACAGGACTCGACATACAGCCCTGCTGCCACAGATTGGTATAATCATGACTGCCATACTCATTCTAAATATCAAGGGAAGGAAGACAGAAGTCAAGATCACCAGGAAGAAATAGAATTGTCGCAGAGTTTAGTCTACGTTGCATCACGGGGTGTTATGTTGGATTGGACGAAAAATGAGCATCTTGAGCTTAAAGGCAATATACAGGCAGACCCAGAATACCTAGAAATAATAAATCATCATAATCATCATTTGCAATAAAAATGTTTTTTATACCGTCGGTAGGTTTGCATTAAGCGTGTAAATTATTTTGAATCCAGTTTCAAATAAATTTGTCATTTAATTTCTTCCTGGGGATTCATTATTATTATTATTGTTATTATTATTACAACAATAATGATAATAATAAATGGAAACCGTAATAATAAAAGAATGTTAATTTCACTTGTCTGATGAAGTATTTTTTATATTTCATTGGATTTCTCTTAAATGTATATATCACGACAGCCTTTTCTGTGTGTGAAAAACACACTTTAACTATGGCATAAGCAATACATTTCAAAAAGACAAAGAAAAAAATTGTCCCATTGCTTAGATTTATTTACTGGTAATGCTTACGCTGTATATATTTATACATATTTAATGATCTAATGAAGGTTTAAAGTGAGCGTCTGTCTAGATAAGACCCAAATACTGTTTGAATTTTATGAATGACTTTTAAAATGGGTGATGCTCCCCTGGCTGAGCCATTTGCCCTGATTCCGGTGATATAAATATCCTGCTGTATTTCCCCATTCACTTCACTTAGCTCCATTCAGTTCTCTATATTTAGCCATGCTTCACCCAGTTTAACAATGTTCTTACATAATTAAATCTCTCAAGTCAATCCCAAACCAATCAGAAAGCAAATGTAACCTGTGCATACCTGGGCATTTCTGCAGAAGCGCATGCGTGTCGGTGTGAAACATGTCACTCCGATGGAAAACAGATGCACAGGACAAGACAACTGGTGAGTGGATGGGGGTAGTTTTATTAGAACCCTTGGGGTGAGGACAAGCAGAAGATTTGAGTCACCCTCACAATTACTGCGGTACTCTCTCTACCACTCTAAGATAGCAGGAACTGAGAGAGGAAGACCAATGCATGAGGATACCCTGTTCTCTCAAACACGCAGTAACCAATTAATTGCAGATATCTTCATCCCACCTGCAAAATATCCTTGTTTCACATTTGGCATGAAATATGGACAACCTGGTCACTAGTGAAAAAGAAGAAGAAAAAAAAGAGTAACTGGACAATGAAAACCACAGGCAGCGAAGGAGCAAGAAGACACGCAATCTAAAACCCCAGAGGTGACGGCGGTATGCAACGGCAGCAAGAAATGTAAATAAAGATGACATTATAGGGGAATCACAGGTCACATCTCACCTTATTGTATCAGATCAAGGCCTGATTGTGAACAATGTCAAGGAAAGAAATATGCAAGAGAATTTAAAGCTCACATCCACTTTCTTTGAAGTTTGTAGGTCTGCCTATAATGTATAATAAATCTGTCTATCTTCTGGGGTGGCTTTCCCAAAAGTGATTGATTTTCGCGAGTAATGAACAAGATAATGAACAATGCAATTAAAGAAGGAGTGAGGCCTATGTGCTTTTCCCAAATCTCTTCATTATTCCAGGACTTGCAAACTAACTTTAACTACTACCTTGTTGGCTTCTCCCGGCCCAGCCTCCGCACAGACTGTCGATAACAGGCACATCCATCCTATGCTGGATGTTTAAATGGTAAAATCTGATGATTGTCAAATGTAAAAAAAAAAAAAAAAAAAAAAATTATTAAATTAATTAAAATGAACCAAAATTAATAACAAAATACAACCCCAAGTCAGAAAAAGTTGGGTGGAAAATGTGAATATAAAGCAGTAATTTACAAATTTCCCTTAACTTTTATTTCATTGCAGAAAGTATGAACACAAGATAATTCATGTTTTTTTTTTTTTTTTGGGGTAAACATCATTCGATCTGTAAATAAATATCCATTCTTGCCATTCAGGCCAGCAACACATTTAAAAAAAAAGTTGGGACAGTACAGCATTTATCACTTTGTACAGTTCCCCTGCCTTTTAGCAACACTTAAAAGATGTTTAGGCATTGAAGAAATCAAGTGACTAAGTGTTGCAGGTGTTAATTTGTCCCATTCTTCCTGCAAACAAAGTTTTAGGTGCGCGACAGTATGGGGTCTTCGTTGACACATTTTTCGTTTCAAAATGCGCCAAAGATTCTCTATAGGAGACAAATCAGGGCTGCAGGCAGGCCAGTCAAGCATCCGCACCCTCTTCTTACGCAGCCATGCCTTTGTTATGCCCACAGTATGTGGTTTGTCATTGTCTTGCTGAAATAAGCATGGGCGTCCCTGGAAAAGACATTGTCTTGAAGGCAGCATTTGTTCCTCCAAAACTGAGATATACTTCTCAGCATTGATAGTGCCATCGCAGAAGTGCAAGTTACCTTTGCCGAAGGCAGTGACACAACCCCATACCATGACAGACCCTGGGTTTTGGACTTGTATCTGGTAACAGTCTGGATGGTCCTTTTCCTCTTTGGTCCGCAGCACAGGGCATCCATTTCTTCCAAAAAAGATGTGATTCGTCTGTCCACAATACACGTTTCCACTGCACAATGGACCATCCCAGATGCCTCTGAACCCAGAGAAATCAATGGCACTTCTGGACACTATTTATGTAGGGCTGCCTTTTGGCACAGTACAGTTTTTACTGTTTTTAATGCAGTACCGTCTGAGGGCTCGGAGATCACGGCCATTCAGCTTGCGCCCTTGGCCTTTGCCCACGGTAATTTCTCCAGATTCCCTGATTCTTTTCACTATGTCATGCACTGTAGAGGGAGGAATGCCCAAATGTCTTCCTGTCTTTCTTTGAGAAACATTTTTCTTCATCATTTCAAAGATTTTTGCCTGCACTTGGTGGCAAACTGGCGATCCTCTGCCCATCTTTGCTCCTAAAGGAGTCAGCCATTCCTCAATGCTGCTTTTGTGCCCAATCATGATTGCAATCACCTGTTAACATCACCAGTTTCAAATCACATCATTATTTAGTTATTATACCTCATTACTACCCATGAATTTCCCCCATTTTTGGAATGTGATACAAGCCTGAATGGCAAGAATGGATGTTTATTTACAAATCAAATGACGTTGACTAAAAAAAAAATTAACATGAATTATCTTTTGTTCATACTGTCTGCAATGAAATAAAAGTTAAGGGAAATTTGAAAATTACTGCTTTATTTTTTTATTCACATTTTCCACCCTGTCCCAACTTTTTCTGATTTTGGGTTGTAATTTAACCTGTTGAAAATAAAAATGGGCTTGTAAACAAAGAACTGATTGGGGAGGTGGTCAAAATATATATTTTAATAACATAATAACTGCAATATTGTGCACCACACTACACATAAAAAGAACAGCAGAGGAACATTGGGGGGAAGTCTTGGGAGAGCTTGTGTAGGCAACGGAATCACATCTTCACATCTTCCAAAAGCCCCCTTACAACAGTACGTGTTCTTTGGTGTGCGGTGTGATACCTCTCTTCAGCCACGGTTTGGGGATTCAATACTGGAATCAGCAGGTATTACCTGAGAGGATATCTGCCGTCTCCCAATAACCAGCCACCAGCTAACATACCATCCTTTGCCATCTGACACACTCCAAAAATGCCTGCAAGATGTCCTTGATGGTTACATATCACCTGGACATTTAGGCCTAGTGCCCAGATCCCTTTTCAGCAGGTGTGAATATGAATAGGGTGATGGGTTCCATCCACAGCACCTATAAGGCCAGGTATGCCTGTAGTGGCATGAAAGCCAGTTTTAGCATCATGCAAGGAATCCCCTCCTGCTGGACATTGTATGTAGTTGTGTGCAGAGTGCAACAGAAATATGATCAATGCACAGATGCAGGGCACAGCAGCCTTGCTGAGGCCATGTGCACCTGTAGGTCTGCAGGAATCCACTAGGGGGCGTAGAAGCAGTGAGCTGCACCAGAACAAGGGGGCTCATTATTTCACTCCCGCCTGTATTTCTCTATGAATTGTTCATTACTGAGATACACCAAGGGGTTCATGATCACCTGCAAAAGCAACTTGACTTCCTGGATGCTGCCGTGTCAAGCTGTCTTCTCTTGACTTGCACAATTTCCTGCCATTGCTGATGGTGAGGGCTGATTCACCTTCCCAATTCCAAAGATGTGACTGAACACATAGCAGGTTTGATTGGTCAGCTCATTATGTAGCTTACCAGGTTTGATTGGTCAGCTCATTATGTAGCTTACGAGGTTTGATTGGTTAGCTCATTATGTAGTTTACCAGATTTGATTGGTCAGCTCATTATGTAGCTTACCAGATTTGATTGGTCAGCTCATTATGTAGCTTACCAGATTTGATTGGTCAGCTCATTATGTAGCTTAATTGGTTTGTTCAGAATTTATGAATTGTATTTGGACTGACTTGACCACATTCTGTGAGATGTTGAATTGGAAAGACAGAAGAATTTAATTCATTTCAATTAATAAAATCATACAACACATGAATGGCATTTAATCTAGGAATACCTAAATAATTACATAACAGTTTTACGTCCAGTATAGTAGATACATATATTGAGCTTATATATATGCACCAGTGAGTGAACTTTATATTTGCATTTTGTAAGATAATAATTGTGTAATTGATTTTGCCCATTCTAACAGTATGCATTTGGTTTATGTCAGCTCTGTAAGTTCTTTTCCTTGTGCATAGATTTACTGTTTTTGCATATTTAACTGTTTATGTATGTTACCATTTGTGAGGAGTCTGCAGCAGATTTTCTTGTGTCTGTGGGTTGTCATATGGATAGGGTTGTGACAGGGTTACTGTTATGACTGTATGTGCTCTTCCAGCATGATACACAAAATCATTGTTAAATTATTTTTTCTATAGGCAACCCTTCAAGTGCGGCATTCATTATGAATAACAGTGGCATGCACAGATTGTCAGGCAGGTGCCCGAACAGGGGGGCATGGCCTTTGGGTAATTTTGCTGCCGTAAATGTTTGTGATCACGTGGTGGGGGGTATAGGCAGGATTCAGTGTATGCTGTTAATGTTAATGTTACATACTGGATAATTCATATTTAAATATTAAGATACATTGTAAAAACTACCCTTACACTATGTATTCCATTTTTATTCTACCTCCTTATATTCAAAGGCTAATTGATTTTCTACACAGTGTTTTCAATGATTTCTGCATTTGATATGCAAGGTAATTCTCAAGTCATTTCTGAATGGTGCACAACCCTGTTATGTAGGCCTACTCAAATGGCATACAGATGTTACATAAACAAGCCCAATTTGCCCTATTTTATACTCTATATTATAGTTTTATATTGCAGTACTAACCTCTTATTTCATCATCAGCATTGTCATGTTGTCCAAAAAAGGGTGCCAATGTTTTTGTCATCTATTTTGACCGATCTCTGTGTCTCTGTGACAGGACAGCAGGCAAAAGTTCAAATAAAGAACAATGTAGAAAATGACCAGCCAGTCTGAGCACTCGTAAATCTACAAGCGAGATAACTAACTAGTTTAGGGTTAAGGGCATCAGGAAACATGTGCTAATTAATCATCGACGTTACGCACTAGATAACAAACTACCTAGCGTTATGAAGCTTTCGGGAAATCAACCCCTGAAAGGTAAAGCACACAGAGAAAATCAAGGAAATATCCATATAATATCTTAAACGATGCCTTTAAATGGCCACTGATGAACTGACCACATCCCTCCACACATATAGGCCTAATGTAAAACAGCTGTTTGTTGAATCTGCGATAATTAGCCATGGTAACCTTGATGTGATGTTTCACAGGTGTTTCTCATATCGCCTCACAGCAGTTACACGTATACTTGAAAGATAGAAAGACACAGACTTTTGTATAGTCGTCTAAGGCAGCCTATGATGGTCCTTGTGAAAAGAGAGGTAGTCACCTCTTTGATAGGTGGTAAACAAGTTTGTTTTTTAAATATGTATTTATGCCAAATATTGGTCGGTGCTATAGAACGTCAAAAAAAGCTTATAACAGAGTAAGTATATAGAGTCTGACACTAAGGTAGAGAAATATTTGAGTCATATATAAATTAGTTCACAATGTGACTCTTTGTAAGCCTTTACCGCATTAGCGGTTAGAAAATGCAGGGACGTATATTGGAGGGACTGGACAAATGGCTTATACATGAGCCTACTATATACATTAAGGGACAGTCGGCAACAGTAAGTCACATTATATTTAAACCACGAACTTCAAAAGCACAATCTGAAGATGGTATTTCAGTTGCTTAGTTTGGCTTCCTGTTTTAAATTCCTACATTCTGTTTTCTAGAAGAATGGCTCATCTGTGCTTTGAAAATGCTAATACTTTTGCTTTTACAACAACAAGGGAGGGTTATTTGTATTTGTCTTTTACTAATGGGTACAGTTTGGGGGAGCAACCAGCCCCCCACACAAGCTACTTCAGTCAAAATTGCAATTAATTGGCAAGACCAGCATATGGCATCTTTGCCTAAGATTCTGTAATTTAGCATTTCCAGTTTTTTAGATGGTATTTCAATGACTTAGTTTGGCTTCATTTGTTGAATTCCTACATTCTACAAGAATGGCTCATCTGTGCTTTTAAAACGCTGCTACATGTACTTTTGCTTTTACAACAACAAAGGAGGGTTTTATATATAGAAAGGAGAGTTTTATACATCTTTGGGAGTGAGTGAGTTTTTACATTCTCTCTGTCCCTGAGAGTTTTGCCTACATTCCAGAAGCCTCTTGTCAGGTGAATTAGCATTTCTAAATAAGCCTTGTGTGATTGGGGGCAGCACTGTGACGCAGTGGATAGCACTGTTACCTCTGGGACCAGGGTCTGTGGCCCTGTGTGTGTGGAGTTTGCATGGTCTCCCCATGTTCTCCCCATGTCATCATGGGGTTTCCTCCAAGTACTATGGTTTCCCACCACGGTTCAAAAACATACCGAGGGTAAATATTTCTTAAACGTATATTTGCTTTATAGTCCCATAAGGGTTTTAAGAAAATACATTTTGGATTGTGCCTTGATACTGTGAACATAATTGTTGTGTCTGTTTTAATCAGCTTCATACTTCAAATCAGTAACAGGCTTAAGGATAGTTCATCATGCATTTGTAATTTCTCTGATTATATACAGTGCTGTGCAAAAGTCTTAGGCAGTCAAACATAATGTTTAAAGCTATTTATCTTGGTATAGTAAGTGTATATTTGCTGAGAAAACAAGCATGACTTAACATTAGAACATATCCAAATTAATGATACACGATGAACTAAAAACAATTTCTTCTGTTCTTTAGAACTTACTGATAACTAGTTGGATACCACTTCAGTTCCCAAACCTCTCCTCCAGGGCACCTCAGCCATTCCATGTATCCATTTAACTTCACCATTAGCTCAATTTATTAACTATTTACTTATTCAATGAGATTTTGATTAGCCGCTAAAAAAATACATGGCAGTGTTGGATTGCTTCTACAAGTACTGGGGTGACTTTAGTAGAGGTTTGGAAATGGCAAAGTTAACACACTTTGACAGACGTAACATTATCATTACACATCAACATGAAGATCATTTCAACATATTGTTCTTTTACTAACTAAGACTATTGGACAGCACTGAATACACACACACAGAGGCACACATACATACATGTATGTCCATCTATCCATTTTCCATACACACTTATCATATGCAACTATGTGGGGGTCTGGGATTGGCTCTGGCAATGGGCACAGAACAGGGAATAACCTAGGATAGGGGTGAAAATACTCATAATATATAACATAAATAGATGTTTTTAAGGGCTGTGTATCTATGTAACAACCACTGACAGTCTGCTCAATCGTAGCCTTTCAGAAGGATAGAAGGTCATTATGTAGAATTGTGCAACTATAGATCACGTGACGTGCTTTTGATATTCACTGTGTGTCAGTGTTTTTGTCTAGTAATTGGGCAAGGACTGCAAAAGGTATGTTGTGTAGGTCTGTTACCATACATTTCTAGGGTAGTTGGACAATGGCCACAATGCTCACAACTTCGAAGCATAATTGGTGTATACCTTCATTCACCAGAATTTGTTCAAATTAGACTCAATTGTAGCATTTCATTTATAAGTGGGGTTGAATAATGTCACCAGCAATTTTCGCAACAGCAGACAGCTGAAATTTCTGCATTGTGGTCTTGGGTCTAGTTGTGGGTGTTAGGGTTAGAGTTTTATTCATGTTCGTTTATTTATGTTGACCTTGGGTTAGGGTCACACAACACTCAGGCGGATGTCTCAGAGGTACTGACCATTTATTTGTACTATGCACCCAATTATCTTTACCTTGGAGTTGTTTTATGACACATAATATTATGGAATATGTAGTGTTCTAATATTTCTTAAATAGATGTAATATCATATCGACACAATTTTATTAGCTTCCTTCATACTTCCCAAAACAAACACAGTAATATAAGTTGTGTTTATTTTTTCCAGCAGTACTAAATTATGAATTAAGTTGGAATTTTACAAGAAGTTACAATGTTTATCCTTGCAAAGGTTTGGAGCAAATGCAAATAAATGTGACAACAGAGTAACAGTGTTTGACAGAACCTCAGAATTGAACTGCATGTGTGTTTCTCAATGAAAACGGTTATATTGTTGAGGTGTTGCTTTTTAGGTACAATCTCCACTCACTTTTCAGTTCTTTGTCATGCATTAAAGAATAAGCCCTATTATGTATTTTCAAATAACTTTTCCAAACATATTGTTCACATGAATTGCTGAATAAATAGTAATAATAATAATAGTTATTATTGTTGTTGCTGTTATTATTTGTTTGTTGTTTTAACCTAAATTTTACAAGGCAATATTCTCTTTCACTTTGTTACAAATGTGTAAATAACAATCAAAAATTATTTCGGTACTGGTCAACAAAATATTTCTTCAGTTTCCAGCTTTTTGACAGTATTTTATTCTGTTATGTATTTTTAATGTCCAGACATTACATTTTTAAACCTTGTCATAAATGTGCTATAAAAAAATGCAGCCTTTCTGTGCTTTATTGAATAATTAAAGCTTACAAGAACTCATGGAATCATGGAAAATGCACTAGCACCCACAGAAAATGTGCCATATTTTCAATTTAGTCTTGTACAGTCTTGTAACTAATTATTGCTTAGTTAATACAATACTCTCAGAGTGTGTGAGTGTGTGTGTCATTGGTGGGCACAGTTCCACTAATCAGCTAAACTCTAATTAGCAAAGCTAACATTTTTGTTAGTGGAATAACGATTTGAAAACATGCCTAGGTTACAGCACAACTTCTGTGCAGGCTAAGTGCCGAAGTGTATATCAGTCTTGGCAGTATCAGCAGCAGTGTATGATATTGTAAGCATGTGCTCATCAGTGTACTGAGTCTACAAGTTTACGGTAAACATGTTGTATGTTGATTGTGAAATATAACAATTTCATTTGTTCATTTAATTATTGGCATAAACCAGGGGTTGGCCAATGTTATCCGCAAAGTGCCGGTGTGTATGCAGGTTTCTGGGATAACCTGTAGGTCAGCTGTTCAAACGCAGGTTTGAGGACTCTTCAGCCAATCAGCCCTCTAATTAGTAATCTAATTAAGGAGTAGCAGCCAAAACCTGCATACACACCGGCCATTTGCCGGAAGATTGGCCATCATTTGATCTTGAAATGCTGTATCTTTCTGGAAAGCTCTATATCAAAGATATAACATTAAAAATTCAGCTCTCTAGGTATGTTTTTTTCAGAGATTCAGAGTTAAAATGCAACTGAAGCTAATTTCTGTAATAGAAGCTGTATTGCCAACACTCTGCTCTTGCAAGCTCTGATTTTAGTGAACTTGCAAATGCATTTATGTGATTGTAATTTTATGGCATTTTAAGCATGAACATGAGTAAAACTGTTTCTTATTTCTCCTTGTTGTAGGTATTACCACTAAACTGATGTTAAGCGAAGAAAAAATAAATAGATTTTATAGCCAGCAGAATGTTCACATAAAAACCTAGAGATGTATGTTTATAACAGAAGTTTATGCAGTCTTGAAAACATATGCCTACACTTAATCTGGCATCTGTTCTATATTAAGTTCAGGGATTTCTGTTGTGTCAAGCACAGAGGCTTGAAATCTTGAAACAGTTTATATTCTTGACAACATATTACTCAGATTTTTCATTTTAGAATTAGGAAACTGCCATAATTGCACTTAGGTCTACTTGATCTACACTAACAGCTGTCTGATCGAGGCACATGCATGGTAAATCAATGGCAATCTGGCACACATGAGACTTGTAAAAATGCTTTTTTAACTGTACATCCTTGACCTGTAATGAACTCATCCTAACGAGGATGCCCTGCCTCATGCCCTGTGATTTCTGGGACACAGTGAAGATTTGCCATGATTCATTAGAGAATCATGCATATAGAAAATGAAGGAATAGATACATGGAAACATTATTATTATTAAACAAATTATTATTCACCTTTGATTGCAGGATTTGCTTATATTTATCATTATATACTTAGATGTTAGAATTTCAATATCTCAGAAGGGTATGAAGGAACATACTGGATTCTTTGATTATATTGAGTTATGAAGTTACAAAAAAAAAAGGTTAAGCACATAATGTGCCTCTAACCTGTGTCCCTGTGTTATGGAAGATTTAAGGGATTACGTGAGAAAGGAACAGGTAAACATCTTAAATGTGCATGGAATTTAAAAGGTTTATTTATAATATCCACACTGCCACAAAATATCTAAGAAGCCTTTCTTTTAATGTGAAGTTCCTAGAGTTTTATAAAACATATAATATTTAATATAAAATTGTTAAAATGGTTGCATAGATTTTATTAGCGTGCAACAATATTTATAATATTTACAATATAAAGTCTGAAGGTTTTTTTTTTGTCAGATATTTGTTCCACTTGATGTGTACTTTGGACCTTATTGTCAAAGTAAATCCCAGTACTTGTTTAATGTGGATCAAAGTGTGCACACGCTCACGGGAAATTCCGGGGCTCAGCCGCCAGCCTCCAAGCAAAAGGATCGCTATTCAGTTTCTGTGATGGACCATTAAAACCATGTTTTCTATCGTCCTTAAAAGGTTGTTTTTTTTAGTATTATGGTTTTCTTTATTCTGAATAGAAAAATGTTTATATAAAAACAGCAATGAAAACTGGAGAAAAAAAAGTGTGTGTAGGTAGAGTGCAAGCAGTGGTGTGTGCCTCAGTATACTTAGTACACATGATATACATACTCATGATGCATCAACCTCCTCACTCCTACTGCTCATAAGAATATTATTCGTTTATATCTTTTGCAGGATTACAATGTAACTTTGCCTTTATTTTGTTGATTTGTGTTATTTTTTCAAATAAATAATTTAACGCATCTTTAATAAATAAAACTGCCCTGCACGTCATAAGCAAAAATAAAACATGAAAAGACTGGGGGGGTGTTGCGTTCCGGGTGCGTGCGTGCAGGGCGGACAAAAGGAGGTCCAGGCAGGCGCACAGAAACACGGGGTTTAAT
>JABFEA020000038.1:23767885-23778234 GCA_019775915.2 Cyphomyrus plagiostoma
TACAGGGCATTAACAAATACAAACACAGGTAAGGGTACAGGGCATTAACAAATACAAACACAGGTAAGGGTACAGGGCATTAACAAATACAAACACAGGTAAGGGTACAGGGGACTAACAAATACAAACACACATACTTGCACAGCATGCTGAGACATGCAGATGCCATCGGCGCTACAATACTTTAATGATACCTGGGGGGAAATTCCCATTATGCCTCCCCCATCTTGCTCTCAGCAGGTGAGAGAGAGCTGGCTGTGAAGGGCTGGGGGTTAAGGGCACAAGGACCAATAGATGTGCCGAGGCTGGCCTTGAACCAACGACCACTTGATGGCACACACAAAGGCTCAGACCAATGAGCCACAAACCGCGGGATGCTACAACAGTCATGCTTGTGTGAGCCTGTCAGAAGTCAAGCTGCAGCACTCAATGCTGACTAACACCAATGTAAAGTGAGTCCAGGCGAGAGGAGATACTGCATCCAGCTGTGCAGGCGAGGCGGCTGCACGCATGACGAGGAGTATGAGGGAAAAGCTTCATCCCCAGAAGAGCCAATGTAGTGAGATGGTGCTTTATGCAAATTATATTGCGAAGCAGAATAAGATTCAACACTAGTTAAGTTTTTTCACCATATTGCATAGATGGTGGTATTCAACTCCCTCAATAGTACTTTGTAAGCAAACATGCATTAGCAGATATTATAATGTATACTTATGTATAATGAGTAAATAAATAAATAAAAACCATTCAGCTCATGTGCAACTTTAGAAAATTATTGTTTTTTTTTCCCCATAGAAACAAGAAATAGGTGATTCGCATTCCTCTTTACCGCAACGTAATTTGGCAGGATCCACTGCATGACGCAGCTTCGTGCTCACAAATGTTTGCTACGCTGCTTTTGCCAGGACCAAAATCCACAAGACTGTGGGTAAATTCTTATTATATTCTTATTATATTACACACATGAAATTAAATAGATCAGATTAAAACTTCTTTTTGAGGCGGATGGCAGTAAGTAAAGTAAATGTCAACATTGTATGTTGCGATGATGTTGTGAATACACAGTATAAAATGTAATATTTGACATCGAGTTTGTTAGGATTAAACAACAAGCAGTATATCTTCTGTTTACACATCCTCCAGTACTCTGCACCCAAGATGAAGAACATTGAAAATCTAGGTCAAGTTACAATGCTGCCATCTGCTGGAAATATTACATCACTGCGCTTTATTTCTCCGTGGCATTTATAATGTCAGGGCAGCAACAGGGAAGTAGAATCTGAATGGGTTAATAGGTGCACATACTGTAGGGTGGGGTGGGGGGGGGGGGGTATACAGGTAATCAGAAAGGAAATTTTCCCTTTTCAGTAGCTACTTCTTCAGTATAGCTCAGGGGTGGCCAATCTTACCCGCAAAGGGCCGCTGTGTGTGTGGGTTTTTGCTGCAACTCCATAATTAGATTACTAATTAGAGGACTGATTGGCTGAGGAGTCCTCACACCTGGGTTTGAACAGCTGACCTAAAGGTCTCCATAAAAACCTACATACACACCGGCCCTTTGCGGATAAGATTGGCTACCGCTGGTATAGATGATCTCAGGAGACATGGGGCACAGTGCATTGGACACCATGGATGCAATGTCAGTCCCTTAGTGGACACGCCCGCTACAGTCAGCTGTGAAACATGGCAAACCTGACCTGGATCAATTTTGATCCCTCTGAGTGTTATTTTCATCGAGCAAACGCAGAAGACAAAGAGGCCATCCTACAGCTGAGCGACATATCGGTAGCAGCAAAATGTGACTGTGGGCACCTCACTGAGCAAGAAGGAAACTGATCAATAGAGCTGATGAGAGTGAAACAGATACTCATGCATCTATCTGCAAAGCGCATATCCTGCATGTGTGGCGGGATCACGCATGCTGCAGACATCGTAGAGTGAGAGTAACTGCATGCCTGTGGACTATCAGAGCAAACCCAGACTACCCAGAGGAAACCTCTAGAACATGTGAAGAACATCTACGGCCAGACCACGGGCTGCACTTCAATACACAACTATGGTCTTGTAGGGAAAAATACATATTTTTTTTAAATCACCTGAGCCTTTGTATCATTTCAGTGACATATATAACACATTCATCTGTTATTCAGCATATTTGTTGCAGTACAATACACACATTGCATATGGAATATAGGCTATTTTTCTGAAATGTGTGACTTTGTTCAAGTGCCCTGTCTATTAATGAACTCTGTTTTGCATGCAAAAGACTTTTGAGTTCTATATGTGTTTGTGTGTAATGGCAAGGTCAGACATCAGTAATGAACTAAATATTAAACCTACTATCTATTAAATAATATCACCCAAACTCCATGTACAAACAGAAGGCAAAAGGTTTGTGGTTCGTTTGTGTGTCTAATTATGTGCGAGATTTAGCTACACGCAAGTAGCCTTCCTGCTCTATAGCCTACAATTAACCAGGAGAACCTGCCTTTGACAGTGAGAAAATATAGTCACTATGCAGATATTAATTGCATGCACATAGGGAACATTGCCATGTTCTTCTTTCAGGAAATCTAGATCAAGCCCTTTGCTCCAACACATAGTTCAAAATCCTGCAGCAAGAACTGCATGTAAAATGAGTAATGCATTGGCATTATATGAGCGTTCATGTCCATCACATGGTTTTCAGTTCAGTTTCCTCACATATAAGGTTTAGAAAGGTCCAACTATTGTTAATTTGACTGAATCCGTTACTCTTTAATGAATTGGACATCTCTGTTCCCATGAGTCAGATCAAATTTCTTGAATAAACATACTAAACCATATTTTTGTAGAGCTCCTACATTTTAGAATAGTCAGCCAATGTCCTTTTCCAAATTTTGATAGGAAAAGCTATTTTATTCTAGTTTAGAATGCTTAAAGCTCCTAGTTCTCCCCTCTCTGTTACATACTGTATATCTATATCTACACAAAGGTTTTTTCTTTTTTCTCTTCTCTCTTCATCCAACATTACCTGGGTAGATCCCCCAAGCCATTGGAGTCAGTTAAACCCCACAGGAGAGACTCAAAACCTCCTCTGACTAAATGCATGAACATCACTGACTGATATAACTCTGACCTGAAGTGCTTCTTCGTTTTTTTATATCACAATTTTTATACTGTATCATACATTTCTAGTAGGCTAGCAGCACCAAGAGGCTTGAGCAGTTAAGTGGTCTTCAAACCCAGCAGTTATATTTTATGCGAATCCTGTCTTACCCTACAGATATGTTGGGAAATATGTTACGTGAAATTCATTCAAGTTAAATTTTGATTTGATCGCTACATAGTCAGTTGTATAAAGGTAGTTGATTTTAGTAGGAGTATTGCATTGCATGGAAATCATTTTCTCGTGTTTTATGCCGTTTATGAATGAAAATGCTGCAGCAGATTCCACAATGAAACAAATTTAAGGATGCACCCATATTCTGAACTCTTACTGCACAGCAGAGTTACCTGGACCCTGCCTGTGACACCTGGACAAGATTCCAGTCCTTTGAAGGACATCTATACACTACTACTATTTCGACATACCAATTAGCTGTTTTTGTATATTATCAGTATGTTTTTGGAATAAAACTAAACCTAAAACCAAAATAATGGAAGTGTGTAATGAGAATTTGTTTGGTCAATGTAATCCATGATATCCTTCAATCTGTTAATTCACATTAATTATTTATTCAGTTGAAAAGCCAAAGCAGGTTTGGCACCAAGCTGCGTTTTAAATTTAATTTCATCATTCATTTAAACGACATTGCCACATTTCTCCAGATAACGTCTCATACATAGGATTATACTGATAACCATGAATGCAAGTTAATTGTCTTATTAACGTGGATGCTAAGATCGTGGTAAAATTATCTTTCATATTTTTGCAAGATTAAAAATGTTTGCATTCATTAAAACATTATTATTTAATGATATTCTCTGGAATTATTCAGTGACAGGAAGTAGTGTTTGTCACTGATGTACGAGACTGTCGAGGGGGATATCGAAAGTGACACGTTCACAGCTACCCCGACTGTTATGCGACTGAAGTGCAATAGGGCTGTATTTGTGCATCCTGAGCCCGTGTGTCACGCAGGCATGCTGGAGATGACATGGATAAACATGACATGAAAGAACGAAGGCAATCCAAAATGCCGTCTAATGCATGGATGGTGATAGCAAGAGTTATTAAACTGCCTGCAAGTGAAGGGTAATAATCTAAATCGAATTGAAACAAATAGAGAAAACCCTGAGGCAGTAATGTCATGGCATTATTCATATAGGGGTAAAGACATAGATTTATTATTGTGAAATAATAAAATAACTAATTTCTATAAATAGAAAGTAATCATTTTAAAAGGCATCGTAAGAAAACGATTTTACCCTTGTTACACAATGCTTTGTGAAAACCCCAGAATGTAATGTAGCTGACTTCCTCCCCCTAGTGTTCAAATGTTGAAAATGACAGAAACAGTTTCTTTTTTCATGTGTAGCTGTTTGAGAAAGGGCTCAAAATGGAAGCAATCGACATGCAGTCGCTTAAACACGCTGTATAAAGTCGATTGTGCTAAAAAAAGACTTGTAAAACATGTAGTCATGTAGTTTATACAGTGCTGCCTGAATGTTATAAAATGCAACAGACACAACACAATGTTTAGATATCTTTATGTATATTTGGGTGTGTGAATTTGTTCATTTGAGGTCTGAACAGGTAAAGCTCGATCAATGTTGCCAAAAGATAGCATCTTGAAAAACATTGTTTGCATTGTTTAGTTTTTTGAAGACGCCACGAGGGACTTGGCTCTGCAATAACACAGAGTATTTAAAGGAACTTAAAAGGGAAAGAGCAGGAAGGGACAAAAATAAACTGGATGTCGCTCCGTGTAACGGATGAATATCATTCTCTATTTCGATATACGAATGGCTCCGTGACAAGTCTCCCTTTATTGTGACTGGGGAGAAAAATCCTCAGCAGTTGACTTGTAGAGTGTGTATATATATATATATATATACATACACATACACACACACATGTGGGAATGTGCACTGACATCAATTAGAGAGTGAAGCGGGAGTCAGGTCATCTCCAATGTTTGATAAGATAATTGCATGATTCAGATTTTAATTCACAACAATTTTCAACTTTGCAAAGACATTAACATCAATAACTTGAATATCTATGGATTTGTGTGTGTGTGTGAGTGTGTGTGTTTGTGAGTGAGAGAGAGAGACGTGGAGTTTGATGTCAGCACAGCTCATGAAAGGTGTTTGCATCTCTAATGATATTTTAGATGAAACACTAAATTATTTTATTATTATTAGGATGTTTTTTTTTTTTTGTCCAGCTCACTGGGATGCACTGTCACCTCACAACTGAATGCTGGGGGATGAAGTTGCTTATGGTTAGGGTTAGGGCTGTATGGGCTGGGTCAGGGTTAGGGCTGTATGGGCTGGGTCAGGGTTAGGGCTGTATGGGCTGGGTCAGGGTTAAGTTTGGCTTTGTTGGGTCCATAAAAATGAATGGACAGTGCCCACAAAGATATGGACACAAATATATGTGTGTATGTGTCTCCGTGTGTGTGTCTCTCTGTGTCTCCATGTGTCTGTCTCTCCCTGTGTCTCTGCGTGTCTCTGTGTGTCTCTCTGTATGTGTCACTGTGTGTCTCTCTGTGTGTGTCTCTGTGTGTCTGTGTCTCTACGTGTGTCTCTCTGTGTGACTCTCTGTATGTCTCTCTGTGTGTTTCTGTGTCTCTACGTGTCTCTGTGTCTCTCTACGTGTCTCTGTGTCTCTCTGTGTGTCTCTCTGTGTGTCTGTGTGTCTCTCTGTGTGTATCTCTGTGTGTGTCTATGTGTGTGCGCCCTGCCCAGCGTATTCATTCATTCAGCTTATGCAGGCTGTCACTATGTTAATGCTGTAAATGTCATGGAGAACTAAAGGGCAGTAACTTAAAATGTTCACCAGTGCAGACTCCATTTCCCTAAGTGGGGGCAGGATGAATACACAGTATTGTTTCTAACATAACCAATTTGCCATTAAATATCTGTACCGAAACAAATGAATTTCCAGACCATCAGATACCTTAGAATGGAGCCAAAGGTTTTAAAATTTTAAAAACGTATAAAGAGCAAAAACAAATAGTTTTAAAAAAATAGATGGATGGCGGAAGGAAAAAGAAAATGAAAGAATATAAATAAATAAATAAATATACCTTTCATCATTTTGTTTAACAATATCCAGCTTGGGGTTGAGGGCGGCACAGTGCTGCAGCATTTAGCACTGTGGCCTCACACTTCTGGGATCAGGGTTCGAGTCGCTGCCCTATGATAGGTTGTTCCCTGCCTTTCTGAGCTTCATTGTTCCTTTTAATCTCCAATAAGAATTAGTATCCATATCTGACACACTGTCTCCCTTTAATTTTAGCATGAAACAAAGTTCTGAAGATACTGTATTTAAAAATAAGTTGAGCAGTTTTGTGCAAATAGGACATTGGGTTTGAGGAAAAAAAGAAGACAACAGCACCAGGTCACCGTCACAAATACTAGCTGGGCTGATGCTTGAGAAATAAGAGGTCAGTACATTTAGATCCAGTTAACATATATAGCAGCATCCATAGCTATTTCTGCCCCTTCTGTGCGGATGTCCTCCTTCTTACGCTCTCAATTTCCACCCAGTTTGGCAGATGTGTTGGGCAGCACACAGGGACCTTGTGTTTCAATCGGGGGGGGGGGCACTTATTTGATATGCCATTACTCTAAAAAGTGACCACTTCACATTTGGTCCCCTCTTGCGGCCCAAAAATATATTTGGTAAATTGGTCACGCTAAACTGAACTGATGCACCAAGACAAGAGCAGGCAGAAGGCTGGGGTCCAACGTGCCTGCATGGGCAATTAGCCTAAGAGCACGTCACTGCATTGTGGAGGGAGGAAATCCATACAACATGGGAAGGACACGCACATGGAGGTGGAGACAACATGTCACACGTTATAGTTACAATTTACAGGTAATGGGGAAGTTGCAGGCTGGATCTTCTTCATTCCCCTGTGTTTTCCGTGCAGTGCTAGAAGTCACACTCCTGCAATGGTTTAGCTCCTTAGAATTTTTGCCAGGAAAACATACTTAAAAGAATAAGTTCTCACAGATTTTGCATTCGGCTCTTTCTCATTATTATTTTCTGGTTGTTGATTGTGAGTGCTGTTGAAAAGCTGTCAAGAATGATTCAAATTATGTAGAAGGAGTGGGACCAACATTTAACTTCATTTGTCACTATGAAGAATCATGCTGAGCAAACACTAAATTTCATGTGTCAATCACGATGGTTTCTGGTAACTTATTACCTAACACACCCTAAACAATTTAGTGATGCATCAATGTCCATATTTATTGATTGATTTATTGATATGTGTGTGTTTTACAGTCACTACAGGTTCAGTGATGTCTGGCTTATTCCTGAATGGTGATACTCTTTGAACAGCTACCCACTGTATAGCATTTGGTTTATGCAGAGTTAATTTGTGTCAGGAGACTTGTTAGATGCTAAGTTCGTATCCTAGGCATTCCAACTTCTGAAATATTTCAGGACTTCATAACTAATTTGCTTTTGTGTGCAGGGAATAATACACTGGGGACTGGTTTTCAAAGTCACTATATTAATAGCATGTTTTAAATAGATATGAATGCCTGTATAGATGTCTTTGCATGCATTTCATCAGAGGGCAGTTTCACTGTTAAAGCATTCAACCTAATTTAATTCTGATTTCTCCTGGAGTGAGTGTATAAACAACACATTTTCCCTTATGTGATTTGTATTCATAAGTAATCTTATTTTGGCTACAACCCCTTTACTATATACATCACTTAATTTTATTGATTTCACTTAGTAAACTCTCAGTACCTCATCATATAAATCATATCTGGAAAAGGTATCTTAATAAAGATTAAAAGTGCTGGATATTAAGTTTATTATAGCCTAATTAACTGTTTGTGCAAAGAGCAGCAGCTGCGATAAACTCGAAATATCAAGGAGCAGATGTCCAGACTCACTTCGTCGACAATAGACCGAATACGCAAATTGTAATTAAAACATATACCCCAAGGTGGCAGTGCAGATCGAAGTACAAAGTAACAACAAACGCCATCCATTTTACAATAATGTTTATCGAATGCAGGGGCAAGGTGAACTTATCCAAGGAAACAGAGGTACTGATTCAGGGGATTGCAATACGTTTCAGGGCACAAACCACTGACAATGCAGCAAAATGAACTCATTCCCTTGGATACTAGATTACCTGTAGGAAGCCCAATCAAACGTGGGTAAAATCCACATGCACAAACACAAGGTAGGAATTAGTACCACAGTCCTGGAGGTGTGTGACCCACCAAACTACTCTCTCTTTGCAGTTAGATTTTAAAATGATTTTCTGTACAGATATTGCATACTGTATTTCCATGTAGAATAAATACCAACACTACCATACAGTATATGTGACTCTTACCTGTTAATTCATGATTTAATATCACATGTTTCTAGGTCAGCTGTTTATAGGACATGTGGTCAGTTGAATATATTCCTATTTTAGCCTATCTATTTTGAGAGTGTTAATTATATTTAACTGTATGTAGCTCATCCATCTTCTTTAACTGGGTATCCAGTGCAGGTTCCTATTGAAACTGGAGAGCAAAAAGTACAGGACATAAGGTGGCGTACACCGTGAACCTATAAATCATGCAGGGGCACACGCACACCCACACACCATAAGGTTAACATCAGAGAACCTACCTAACCAAGAAGGACTTAGACGTTTGAGAGAACACTGTAGTACGTTGAGGGGACACACTCTCACACACTATGCCAAGGGAGGAATCAGTGTTACAGTCAGGCAGGTGTGAGGCTAATGTGACCCACTGAGCCACTGCGTTTTCAGTACTTGTACATTAACTGCACAGAATTTATACTCCTTCAAAGAATATCTAAGTAAACAAGTGCAAATCAATTTCCATTATTGGGTGCTATAATAAAGAGGAAGTTCCACAATGCATGTATGCAGGCATCCAGCAGCTACAATACAACTAAAAGGTATATATTTTTTATTTATTGTTTTCACCCTCATAGCCTCAGGGATAGGCTCCGGATCCCACACAACCCTGGAAGAATAAAGCAGATACAGATAATGGATGAATGGATGGACTGATTTCCACACACTGTGAATTTGTATGGTCTTCGGACACAGTCCCCTGCCACCGCAGACACATTCTCATTAGCATGATAGCTCAAAAAGTATTTCTTTTTCAAACTTTGCAGACACATTGTGAGAGTACAGCTCTAGAACTGACAAAATTTTGACACGGGCAGGACTAAAAGCAGCCGCTCATAGTGATAGCAAATAAAGGGCTGCTTCAGAGACTTCATTCCATTAGCGCGATAACTTAAAAAGTGTTTAACATATTTTTTTATATGAGGCAGATCACCCCAAGGCTCAAACCACCTAGTGACAGCAAAGAAAAGTACAGTTGTGACACTCTATCCAATTTGCATGGTAATTCAAAAGTATTTGAAGGATGTTTTTCAAACTTTGTAGATACACTGTATGTATGAAGATCGAGAAGTGTTCAAATTTTGAGACAAATAGGTCAGCTTAGCAGCAGCAAAGGGAAGAGTGATCTCAGAAGACCTTTGAAGAAGTATTGCATAGTGAAGAACTATGTGATGGTTATGTGGTCTTTGATTTGATCTTATTACCAAATTATATGAATGAGTATTCATGGAGCTATTTTAAGCTTCACAGGAACGTTGCATAGGTCAGTGGTCCTGAAAATACACAGTGTAAAATAATTGGGAGGAGTCATGATATGATTTCCTGACATGATTTAAAAGTTGACAAGGGTTTTGACTCAGTCTGTCAAATCATATCAGTAACAGTCTGTTAGTCGGTCAACAGAAGTTATCATAGGGAAATGATGGGTAACACCCCCCCCCCCATCAGCTATATGTTAGTGTATGTCTAAAAAAGGAGAGAAAGGTAGCAAACTTTCAATTCAGTTTTATGTGTATAGTGCATTTTCACAATGTTACATTGTCTCAAAGTGCTACATATTGTCCTTGCCCAAAACACCCAGAGAGTAATCCAGAGGCAACAGTGGCAAGGAAAAACTCCCAAGAAGGAAGAAGCCTTGGGAGGGATCAGACTCAAAGGGGGAGCCCATCCTCCAGGGGGAAGCAGAGGAAGCCCTAACCCTAACCAGACCCAAAGGGGGAGCCCATCCTCCAGGGGGAAGCAGAGGAAGCCCTAACCCTAACCAGACCCAAAGGGGGAGCCCATCCT
>JABFEA020000038.1:23797755-23825295 GCA_019775915.2 Cyphomyrus plagiostoma
CAAGGCGGCCCTGGGATAAATGTGAGGCACTGCCTTTTTATTCAAGGCGGCCCTGGGATAAATGTGAGGCACTGCCTTTTTATTCAAGGTGGCCCTGGGATAAATGTGAGGCACTGCCTTTTTATTCAAGGTGGCCCTGAGATAAATGTGAGGCACTGCCTTTTCTATTAAAGGCGGCCCTGTGATAAATGGGAGGCACTGGTTTTTTATTCAGAACGGCCCTCTGATAAATGTGAGGCACTGCCTTTTTATTCAAGGCGGCCCTGGGATAAATGTGAGGCACTGCCTTTTTTTATACCGTTTTATTCAGGGAGGCCCTGCTGGAGGGGCACAGCTTGTGCTGAGTTTGCACTTACTCCTGCTGCTTCTGCCACCTATCCGCACATGATCCATCTCCCAGATATGCTGTTTGCTTTAATCGGTGTCCAGACTTGTTCTGCTGATTGAATGCCTGTGTTTGGCTGTGTAATCCCCTCCACAGCAGAGCCTGTCTGGGGCCTGCCCTCCTCCTCATTGCTGTATGCCTCTCACTACAGGACCCAGACCAACATGACCCTGATAAGCTACTTGTCACAATCTGTAATACTTTATTCATGGCATGCAGGTTATCATTTCTATTTCCAATCCCAGCCAATGTATATTTATTTGGAATAATCGGTGTAGTTTTGGACATTTTTGTGACCTCCACATTTAAGTTTTTAAATCACATACTTTTTATGATATATACAATACAAATTGCCACCTTCGAGTTTTTGTTCAGTGATCCTGAGAACATATTTTCCATATGTATGTGCATGTGTATGTATATGTGGACTATGTTTATATTACATTGTGGGGACCAAATGTTCTCCAACTTATTATAAAGATCTGTTATTTTGACATTATGAGGACCATTTTTCAGGTCCTCACAAAGATCTGTGAATGCAATCAAAAAACTAAAAATGCCAAAAGTCTCTTATTTTACTTGGTTACTTATGTTTAAGGTTAGGGCTGGGTAGGGGTTAAGGTTGTCATGTCGGGATTAGAGTTTCCCCATAGAAATGAATGGGGAGTCCCCACAAAGATATAAATGCCAATGTGTGTGTGTGTGTGTGTGTGTGCACGTGTGGGTCGCAGGGGGTCTGGAGCCTATTCCGTAGGCTATGGACGCAAAGCAATCTAGGATGGGGTGCCAACCCATTACAGGGCACTCATCCCTAAATCGCTTTTGTAATAATAATGATAATGATAATGATAATGATAATGATTACACTTTTATTGATCCCCGTGGGGAAATTCTCTTTTCGCCTCCCAGGTGAGACCAAACTCGGCAGTGGAGGGCAGCCATCCATAGCTGCGCCCAGGGAGCTGGGGGTAAATTTTGACATGTAATTAAAATGTATGCCAGGCCTGCCTATTGTGTTTGCCTATTGTGTCTAGAAATTACCAGTTATGCTGCCCCATTTGGCCCCATGTGTTGGACCTGTGGCTTATGTCTTATAAAACAGGAATAAAAAAATACATTTGAGTAAGGCAATAATCCTTCACTTAAAAAGAACTCTTATTTACAAGCTTTATTTTGTTCTTTGAATAAAAACGAACAAGTCCAGCGTTTGTTGCAGCGTGATATGGTTTCGGGGGTCAGGGTCCATGTTTTTCTTGTTGCCGTAGTCATCTTGTCCCACCCCAAGTATGGCTGAACACACCTCAAGCTCACATCTACACACAGGGTCGAAGCTAAGGGCTATACTTTAATAGTGACGTGCAATTTTATATATCTGTCATTTTTTGGTATGCATTTTTATTATTGAGGGTGTATGGTGTAATTTTTATTATTATTATTTTTTATCTGTAAAATCCCTACAAAAAATTTTTAATATAATACATAGTAATGTTTTCAAACATTAAGCTGTTACTTTTGTATTTAATGGTTTTCCATTTCAAGAATTTGCAAAAAACTGCAGTGCATGATGGGTAGGATCTTTAGGCTACCTAACGTCCTCATAAAGAAAGTTAGTCTACATGACATTTGAATGGGCTATACCCGGATGCATGGACACATTATGAGAATGAGAAAGACAGTGTGTGTGCACACTAATTAACCTATACCCTATTCACTTAGACAATACACTGTAATTTTTGCAACTGAAATGGATGAGATGGACAGGCAGCCAGAGGTGTAATTTTTGTCCTTGGTAAACCTCTGACAATCTGCACACTAGTAACAACATTGTTTGCTAGGCACAGGCAAACAAATCTCCTCCTGTCTGGAAGGGCGTAGAAAACACAATTTGCCCACTAAAACTTTATAGTTTTTGTGAGGGACAGTCGAATTTATCTCATTGAGTTTTTTGTGTTCTTGCACCTAAACTCGTTTCAGCACCGCCACATATACGTGTGTGTGTGTGTGTGTGTGTGTGTGTGTGTGTGTGTGCCCCGGGGTCTTGTGTGCATCTACATCACAGCCTCCCATCACTCCTGCCTGCCTGCCTGCTTGTGACATTAGAACCAGACTACGTTGCAACTTTGCGCAAATTTTTATAAACTGGATACAATTTCATTTATAAATGTAGGCTAAATTAAATTATAATGCTAAGCAAGTTCATACAGAATACCTTTTCTGTCATTTGCCTTATATGTTACTAATTCCTAATTTCAGTACAAATGACAAATAATACAAATTACTGTAAAAGTTTTGGGTGTTTCCTCTCCATCCATTTTCTATAGCTGCTTGTACTATGCAGAATTGTGAGGATATGGAGGCAACGCCAAAAGCAATGGGTGCAATGTGCAGAATAACCCAGGATCAGGCGCCAACCTATTGAATCAGGCATTTGCCATAGATATTTCAAAAAACTTAATTGAACTTAATTTAAAGGTTTAATTTTGTTCATATCATATGTCAACCCTGTATTAGGTATGTCATATGGAAAATGAATCAATGTAAGGATGGATATATGAATAGTCTAAACGAATAAACTTAAATTCAACAAAAAAAATGCTTTTTTGTCAGTTTGTGTTGCAACTCGAAATTCTAACAAAACTATCGACTCTCAATGCACACAAGCATACAAAGAGATAAATAAAGCTTGTCTTAAAGTGGAAAAAGTAAGCGTATTGTCAGAGTAATCTACCCTGCTCTAATGAATGCATTGAAACATCCTCTTAAACATAAGCACTGCACACGGATTAGAGTGAACGCAACGAGGCTGCAGGAATCAATAGTTAGTTTGGCGAAATCTGCTTCTATCTCATCCTGACCGAAATGCAGAGGCTATGAGGAGAAGGAGTTTGCTTCTGAACTGAGAGAATCATTTAAAAGTTAGCAAATTGATACACCTTCCTGGATTTTATGATGGACCTGGATAATAACAGTGTGTTTCATTTTGTTGTTTTCCTCACTTATAAACCATTTATATGCATCATAAAACAAAGAAATTGCAAAAAGTGGTCAATATTAAGGTCATGCACAACCTATATTTATTCGAGAAACATTTCAGAATTCTGCTTATAAAGCATAAAGTTCACCTGCTTAAAGCTTTTTTGTTTTGTTTCCCTTGGTATTTCAACTCACAGTAACTTGTGTGTATGAAATGTCAAAATGTGGTGTGATTTCATTGGCACTGTAATTTGCTTGCATACGCCCTGTTATAAGGTTTTGTAAGAGGAGATATTGATAGAGATCTTTAAATGCAAAATCACAATACGCACACTTTCTGGTCGTCTTTGTCTCACCATCAACTAAAGCATAACAAAACACATTTTCTCATTGATTTATTTAATGAACACAGTTTAAACCATGACCTTTCATCGTATAAATATTGGGAACTGCTAATGTTTCTTGAAGGCTGAATATTATTTAACATATCATCTGTATACATGCCCCCATCATTCTTGCATAAGCCCGTATCTGCTGTAGACCCTCAGTGAGCCTGAAGATTGTCCTGGGAAGCAGAGAGCAGACCATACAGTACACATGCAGCCATGGTTAGGAGTAGAAGACACAACCCTCAAGGTGTGAGGCGCCCGTGGGTCCTTTATATTGTGTTTTAAATTTATTATACTAATAGATTTCAAATTAATATCACTTTAAGGGCACAATGGATGATGTAAGAGATATGATACGTCCTATGAGTACCTCAGCATGGTTATAAACTCTGTGAAATAAATCATAAGCTGTTTGAACACAGTGTGTGACCCGCACCATGTGACCTTCTTCACGTGTCTCCTCATGTTATCATAAATTGACCTTTCTTTCTATGGAAAGGGGTAATAAGGATGTTGCTCTCTTTGCTATTCAGTAAATGGTGCTGAGTACAATGTACGCTGAATTACAGTCTTTGTGTTCACCGTTCGTGCCATTCTTGTATCTCGGAATCCCTGCTGTATATGACAGGAGGATCTTCTTTTTATACCAGTTATTGAAACAGTAATAGGGCAAAATCAGTTTTACTTTGTATTGTGCCTCTCATCTGATTACAATTTCAACTACAGAGATTTAATAATAGTGTTGATTCTCACTGATTTAGTGTGAATGCCGGCTGAGTAATGATCATTCTGGAAAGCAGGTGGATCTCTTTGAAGACTTCTTGCCTCACGTCCCACAAGGGAGGGGAAATCTATTGAGGATATGAAATTAAAGGTAGCGGACGAAAAGGCAGCCCGGCGTCAGTGAATGGCACTGGAAAGTCACGGTTCCTCATAGCATCATAATGGGCACTTTCAGGTCCTCTAAGCAAACCTGAAATTCTACAGAAGCCATGAATAAAAGGGTAAATCTGAAGAGAATCTTTCTCATGTGCTGAAGTGTAGCATGGGGGGGAACCTGAGCCATTCTCTGTTTTATGAAAGATTACCTCCCATAGCTTCGATATCCAGAGCAAAGGGCTGTACTGGACATGCTGGTCATTACAGAGAGAGATGTATGCGATTCAGAAGCTTTATAGCAGCTTGCCGGCGAGGGAATTATAAGGTGAGCCCATCTATATGCTCTTTACAGCTTGACTTTGCTTTTGAAATGTTCTAAACTCCATTTACATGAAAGCAGCAGACAGGTTTAATTTGCTCTGATCAGCATATTGAGTGCTGTGGAGCTGGCACAGCTTGTGGCAGCACAGAGTTTGAGTGGGTAGACTCTCCTCTTGCTGGCTGACTAACCCCATGTCCGTGGCTCTGAATTTGACCCGAACTCTTTCTGTGTGGAACTTGTCCCTGTGTTTGTGCAGGTTTTTGTATTCTTTCCACCGAAGTACTCCAATTTGCCTCCCACAATCCATAAACGTGCCAAGAAAATAGTACTCCAAATACAATAACAATAGAAATATGTATTTTGAGTCTGCCATAAGGCAACCAACCTTTCACTCACAGAAACAGGAACATCTCCACTGACACAATATTACACAGATTAAAACATAATGTTCTTCTCATACCAGCACTACAGGCATTTTCATTATGGATCCACCTTCTGTATTATCTTTGATTTTAGACACCTTCTAATGATACACCTGGCTAGGAGCCACAGCATTACGCTTCACCTCCTTCTAGGTCATACTGTGTAATTTTAACTCTCCAAGCCGTGAAGCCGACTGAGTTTAATCATGACTGACATGGGACCCTAGACCACATCAGGGGAGTTCAGTCCCTACCAGGCAGAGCGATGCATCAGACGTGAGTGCGCAGAAGGTACGATGCCCTGAGGGCGACGGCCAACTGGAATTATTCGGTCAAACCTTATCGAGACAAACCATACTGCATATTCTGTACTTGAAACTCAAAGTTCTCTGCCAGACCAAACTGGGTAACCAGGCATATAAAAGGATCTTCTCTGCATTAAACCAGAAATCCCTCAACCCTAAATAATGTTGACGCTGAAGAGATTGACATTGCCACGTGAGGCACTGACGCTGCAAAAGCCACAAAGTAACATCGGCGGCAGCCAAAGTGATGGCCTGGCTCTGCGTGAAGTCAAGCGATGCCACGATGAGTTACACACCAGCTGGTCTGATGTTTAAGCAGGACCACAGAAAGTGAAAACTGGGACAGAATACTTTGCATCCTGAGGACTCAATGGCTGGAAAATGTGCGCAAAAATCCCAGCAATTTTGCAGCAATAAAAATGCTGAATCCTGGAATACTGCCCCCTGGCAGTCAGGTATTCTCATCAGCAGCCTAAGCATTTTCAGCTAATCCACCCAACATTATCACTCTGACCGAAACTAAGCCAAGGTCCAAACCAGGGCCGTGGCAAGCTTTGGAAGGGTCGCGAGGCAGAGTTTGAAATGTAAGCATTTTAAATGTAAGCTCCTGTGCAGATTTCCCAGCCCCAGTGCTAGAATTAACCTATATGAACAGGTCTTGGATCTGTAGTTGATCAGCATGAAACTAGCGAACATGCAACCAATCCAAGAAGCCAAACCACGGATGCTTAATTTAAAATTCAGTGGCACGTCTAATCAGATTTGTGCCATTTTTTACACATTAATTGGCGTAAACTGCAAAGTGTACTGCACACTCGATCGCAGTGTTAATTAAAACCTATACTTCACATTGGGTCGCGACTGAGCTGGCATGGTGAAAATTGGGTAGTGGTGCAAAAATGCTGAGAATCACTGGTCTGTACCACATGTTTGAGGAAGGTGTAATGCAGTACTGACACCGACGACAGACTGGAAGTGTTGTGTTTCAGAAAATTTCTTTAGGACCCAGAGCTTCTGTTTGTGCATGAATGTTTTTGAATACAAAGATGTTGTTTTACAACACGTTGCACACATTGTAAAACACATTCAGAAATGATACAAGTAATGCTACCAGGCCTTGTGAACCTATCTAGGACAATGGATTGGAAAATGGATGGATGGATGGATGTAATACCCCTAGTATATGAAACACTCACAATATAACCTAACCCTCGGGCTCAGCAACTGTACAGATGCATCTCACACAGTATTTATTCTCCCGTTATAAAATAAGTTTTGGTCTGTGTTCAATAGCTGTGTATCAAAAAGGGAGTAGGGAAAGTATAATTAAATACAGTATGTTTCTTGAAATGTTGGTGGCATTAGATATTTCATAACAAAATTATTAAGATTTTTAATTATCCTTCCTGATTACTCTGGCGTTTTTTTTTAATATTCAGTAATCTGCAGTATAATGATCTATAATGGGTTTCAACTATGCAAATTTCCCATAATTACAATGACACTAACATAGTTTGTTCAAGGCTTCTCATAGCACATTTCACTGTAAATTTCAAATAGGATTATTATTACAATAATAATAATAATAATACTGTTAATGTGTTAATATCTATGTTATTGTTATTAATACTAATACAAATACTACTACTACTGCTACTACTACTTCTAATAATAATAATGATAATAACAACAACAACAAAGACAACCACTACTCACTACTCACTACTTAGTCTTTTTCTGTGCAAGGCACAAAACTGATCTTCTCCATTTCATTTTGTAATTGAAAGTCTGTGTATTTGTGTGTATGTGTGTGTGTGTGTGTGCGTGTGTGTGTGTGCGCCCAGTGATAGCCCGCCCTCCTGCCAAGGGTATGTGTGTGTGTGTGTGTGTGTGTGTGTGTGTGTGCGCCCAATGATGGCTTGCCCTCCTGAAAAGGGTGTGTGTGTGTGTGTGTGTGTGTGTGTGTGTGTGCGCCCAATGATGGCCTGCCACCCTGAAAAGAGTGTGTGTGTGTGCACCCAGTGATGGCCCACCTTCCTGCCAAGGGTGTGCGTCTCCCTTGAGTGCTGTGTTGCTTGGCATAAGCCCAGAGTCCCCTGCAACCCTGCTCAGGATAAGTGGCTGCTAGCTGGATTGATATCTGTTTCAATGTGCTTTGAAATAACTATTCATTTTCTAGGCTGCACATACCACAAAGAAGCGGCTTTTAACTGTATTATCAATTACTATCAAAGTATAGAGAAGATATCTTTCCCTACCAACTAACAGAAGTAGTACTCCTATACTCTGCTTTTTATATGCATAATTTATCATTATAGAAGATTACAGATGACAGGCATAGGTGTTGATTAAGGACCAAATACAAGATACATTCATGATGAAGAAGCACTATATATATTTATGTGTGTGTGTGTGCGTGTGTGTGTAACATGTATGTGTGTGTGTGTGCGTGCATCTATATAACGTTCTCATAGAAAATCTTAGGAACGTTGCTTATCCCAGTAAAAATATTATAAATATACCAAAAATCATTACTTTATTACCTTCTACCTCATATTTATTTGTTTGCTTGTTTGTTTGTTTGTTTTTAATCCTGCAGAGTAACTGGTAGTAACTGCAAACAGGCCAAAGAAAAAGTGCTTCATGTGTGGAAGGAAAAACACATTAAAATGAGTCGCACAGAACTCTGTGGTATTTGGGATGTTCGGGGCTTGGGACATTATCTATAGCAGTTGTGTTGTTACTCAAAATCCATTAGTATATCAGTAAATGTATGACATAAAAAAAACATTCAAAGGACTCTACTCTTTAAAATGGACTCAGTGAAGAAACACAATAGCTGAGTGGCAGTAAGAATGTAACTTTTATATTCCACTGCTGTTTGTGGGGCAGAGATCTGCAGGCAGGGCAATACAAAGGCACAGGGCAGCAACGTTCAAAAAGACAAAAGGAATTTATTATTCAAAACTAGATCATAAAATGCTAAAAAGGCCCCTTAAGAAAAGCAACCACAAGCATTGTAGAAAAAAGTAACGCAAAACAAGTTAAAGAGAAGCAAAGAACCAAAATAACTAAATAAATATAGAAGTAAATGTGGGCACGTCTTCCTAACCATCTCTGGCAATTGTATAAAACCAGGCAATTAGGCTAACTAGGCAAGTCTAGTTTTAATGATCACATTTAACTTGAGTCATAGGGGACGTGATCACTTACTACAGTCTAACAACTATACATAACCAAAATTCAGCTTGAAGCCATTACTTTGCATTTAAGAGATTTGTGTGATAATAGGTTGTCCAAAATGATGAAAGAAAACAATAAATCCATTAAAAAGACTATTGTTAATCAAAATTAGATGTACATTATGATTTCAGTATTTTTGTTACACATGAACTGTTAAATTTGCACTGTGTTCGTATGTCTTCCTCTGTGTGCTCCTGTCGCTTCCCCTGTGTGTTCTTGTAGCTTCCCCTGTGTGTTCCTGTAGCTTCCCCTGTGTGTTCGTGTGGCTTCCCTTGAGTGTTCATGTTGCATCCCCTGTGTGTTCCTGTCGCTTCCCCTGTGTGTTCATGTTGCATCCCCTGTGTGTTCCTGTCGCTTCCCCTGTGTGTTCATGTTGCTTCCCCTGTGTGTTCCTGTAGCTTCCCCTGTGTGTTCCTGTAGTTTCCCCTGTGTGTTCGTGTGGCTTCCCTTGTGTGTTCATGTTGCATCCCCTGTGTGTTCCTGTCGCTTCCCTTGTGTGTTCATGTTGCTTCCCCTGTGTGTTCATGTTGCTTCACCTGTGTGTTTTTGTGGCTTCCCCTGTGTGTTCCTGTTGCTTCCCCTGTGTGTTCGTGTTGCTTCCCCTGTGTGTTTTTGTAGCTTCCCCTGTGTGTTTTTGTAGCTTCCCCTGCGTGTTCGTGTGGCTTCCCCTGTGTGTTCCTGTAGCTTCCCCTGTGTGTTCCTGTAGCTTCCCCTGTGTATTTTTGTAGCTTCCCTTGTGTGTTTTTTTAGCTTCCCCTGTGTGTTCGTGTGGCTTCCCCTGTGTGTTCGTGTTGCTTCTCCTGTGTGTTTTTGTAGCTTCCCCTCCGTGTTCGTGTGGCTTCCCCTGTGTGTTCCTGTAGCTTCCCTGGTGTGTTTTTGTAGCTTCCCTTGTGTGTTTTTGTAGCTTCCCCTGTGTGTTCCTGTAGCTTCCCCTGCGTGTTCGTGTTGCTTCCCCTGCGTGTTGCGTGGCTTTCCTCTGGGTAATCCGCTGTCCTCCTACTGTTATAAAATATGAACTGCTGTTTCTTTCCAGGGTGCCTCCTGGCTTATTTCCCATCTTCATGGGACAGACTCCAGGCTCACCACAAACCAGATGCAAATTTGTTAACCTTTGCATTTATGTCTGCAAACTGTCAAAAAATACGGCAGGAAACCACCCACCCATAGCTGCTTATTCAGTGCAGAGTAATGCAGAGTAATAATACTTCAGGCGATGTAGAAAGAGCAGTTCTCCTAAGCGCATGTTTTCAGGCTGAGAGGAAACCTGCAGGAACATTCATAGGCTTACCCGCAGCAAATAAAGATTCTTCAAGCAAGTATTTAATGATAATAACGATAAGTAAAGATTTCTTTTTGTACAATTTATGATTCAGGGAGATATGGCAGCTCATTACTGCTTACTTCCCCCAGGGTTTGGGGTTCGAATCAAGTTTACATTGTGCATGTATGTGCAGCTATCCTTTTCTTGGCCTGGTCTTGGTTTGCTCCTACAGACACGCCATTAGGCCCACTGTCATCTCATCAGTTTTTTGTTGCGTATGTGTATGGCCCCTGTTATGGTCGCAGTGCCAAGCATGGGATGGAGTGGTGTAAAACACACCACCACTGGACTCTGTAGCAATGGAAAGTGTAGAGTAACGAACCATGCTTGTCTGTCTGGCAGTCTGATGGACAAGTTTGTGATTGATAGATACCAGGAGAACGTTACCTGCCTGACTGCATTGAGCCAAATGTAAGGTTTGGTGGAGTAGGGATAATGGTATGAGGGTGTTTTTCAGGGGCTGGGTTAGACCCCTTAGTTTCAGTGAAGGGAACTCTTAATACTTCAGCATACCAAGACATTTTGGACAAATCTATGCTTCAAACTTTGTGGGAAGAGTTTGGGGAAAAGGCCCTTTTCTGTTCCAGTACAACTGTGCCTCAGTGCACAATGCAAGGTCCATAAAGATATGGTTGGATGAATCTGACTCTAATTGAGCCCTGATCTCAACCGCATCAGACACCTTTGGGATGAACTAGAATGGAGATTGAGAGCCAGGCCTTCACGTCCAACATCAGCGTCTGACCTCACAAGTGCTCTTCTGGATGAATGGGCAAAAATTCTCACAGACACGCTCAAGATATTTGTGGAAAGCCTTCCCAGAAGAGTGGCAGCTGTTATAGCTGCAAAGGGGTGACCAACCACATACGGATCCCTATGGGTTTAGAATATGATATCATAAAACTTCCTGTAGGTGTAATGGACAGGTGTCCTGAAACTTGGGTCTACATAGTGCATTATCATCTGTATATACACTATGTATACACAAATTGAATTCATGAACTTACAATAGTATTCATAACTGTACAACAATTATATAGAGTACTTCCAAAAAAGCCTTTCCTTATACTTTACTAGCTGCCCTCCTCTAATTTGAGGCAATCACCAGTAATACAGGACGAAGCAGGAGATGGTCTGACTTTCCATTGCTCATGTAATGAAATTGTTTAAACGTATATATCTGATGAACCACATGACATATGAATAGTAGAAGGAAGAGAGATCCCACTTTGAATAACCCATTATAATGCCTGTGTCAAAAAAATAATGATTAGAATTCAGGCCACTGGCTCAGAAAACACTGCTTGCAGTCCATCAGCCACCTATTAAATTAGACAACTGTTTCCATTGTTGATCATGTAAAGTCCCTTAATAGGACTGTCTCGCTCTCTGATGCAGCATCCTCTTAAACAAAGCACTGCAAAATCCGATAAAAGAATGTTCAATAGACTGATCAGACATGCTGCTACCACAGGTCACAGCAGGTGTTTTTAAGCAGGTTTCTGTGAACTTTCAGCAACTTTTATTTTTTCCATAATAAAATGGAGGAATTCAAATATGCTGATCTTTGTACAGACTTTAAAAAATGGAAGCGGTACTTTGTGTCAAGGTTGCCTAGAGCGGTTTTTACTTATCGGTACATAATTTCACTTGAGAGAAATTACAAGCTAAATTCAAGCCAAAAAAAAGCAGAAGCCCTTTTTGTGTGGAAGATGCCTAAATATCTGTTTGTGCTGGTTGTCATTAATAATTGTCCTCGTATAGCATGGCCTAACTGTGGTATTTTGCTGCCACTTCTTCTAACCAGCCTTTTCATTGATTAATTTAGTTGGTGGGATTTCTCTGTAATGGATAACAGCCATTTTGTACGTGCAGATTACATATACCACCCCTTAGGATAACCCTTGACCTGGATTTCCTCATGAGTCTAAGACAGAATCTCCATTGACTCTATTTATTATATCTGCTTAATTTAAATAGATTCTATAGCAAAATCACTTCACCACTATTATTACTATTGTTATTATTTATTATTATTCTTGTTGTTATTAATATTAAGATGCGGTTCGTAAAGTAACAGGAAAACATGTCCCACAGAAACAGTACCTTTATGCAAGACGCACCAAGCATTTTTCATGTATCTGTGTCAATAGCTCGAATTGAAAATTAATTTCCTCTTGGACAACCAAACACCAGCTATACCTGATGCTTTATGTAATCGACCAACGCAATGAAATATTCACAAGATAGTCGAAAGAACTAGAAATCTTAACAGCAGCAGAGAAAAGGTGGATCCAGAAAACACGTAAAATCAATACGTTCGGAATGAACGTCAGAACTGGAAACCAATTTCGAACGTTTGCTCACTGTTTAGATGTTTTTTTATTTTATTATTTTTTTTCGTTTTCTCTAGCATCCCCCAGCAGTCGGATTTTTGCCACTGCAGCTCAGCAGAGGGTGTAAGATCTTCCACTGAGCAGCCCGGCAGAACAGGCAGAGCCTCTTAGTAACACCGCTTGTAATTCAGAAACACAATAAGACAGGAGTGTAGACGGGAGAAAGCGCTGGGAAGGACGAGTGGATTGCGGAAATCTTCCAGTTGGTTGACATCGCCTGTAAATGTCGGTGCCTGGGCGTGATTTCGGAACCACGGGCGAAAGGGACGGCGCGGTTGAAAGCGACGCACTGCAAAGAAAACCCCGGATTCATAAAAAATTGCAAGGTCAGTCATTATTGAACTAAAAGCACAATGCATCGCTTGATGTTGTGCCATGTTGTCTTTCACTCGTTTAAAAAATGTGCCGGAGTTTCCCATTAGAAGATTGCGTTTACTGTAAAGAATTTGGTGGGCAGTTAACACTACTGGTCTGGATATACAGAAGGCGAAATAGGAATGAGCGAATTCACTGACTGCTTTCCTCTGTCTCTGGTGGATGATTTTACATTCCCAAGCCGATTTGTTCATTTGTTAATTGCATTCATGTCTTGAAATCGGGAATGAATTGCGGTAAAAATGTTGCTTTGGATTCTGCTACTGAAGGCGGCTCTTTGTGTTGCTAGTGGAAATATTACAAGGGACATTTGTAAAGAGCAGATATGCTCCTGTAATGATATAGAAGGAGATCTGCATATCGACTGCGAAAAAAGGAGCTTTTCTAATCTGCATCATTTGGCTGGTCCCAGTTCTCAGTTTTATCACTTATTACTGCATGGGAATTCGTTGTCCAGACTATTTCCCAACGAGTTTGCTAACTTCTACAATGCCGTTAGCTTGCATTTGGAAAACAATGGTTTGCACGACATCGTTCCAGGAGCGTTTTTGGGTCTGCAGCTTGTCAAGCGACTACACATAAATAACAACAAAATACGATCTTTCAAAAAGAACACGTTTTTGGGCTTGGATGACCTGGAATATTTACAAGCCGATTTCAATCTTCTTCGCGATATCGAGCCGACTGTGTTTAGGGACTTGAATAAACTTGAGGTTTTGATCTTAAACGACAACCTAATCAGCACGCTTCCCATTAGCGTGTTTCAAAATGTGCCAATAACTCACCTGGATCTGCGTGGAAATCGAATTAAAACGCTTCCATATGAGGGGGTCCTTGAACAAATACCGGGCATCGCCGAGGTTTTATTGGAGGATAACCCCTGGGACTGCAACTGTGATCTCATTCCCCTGAAGGAATGGCTGGAAAATATACCACGCAATGCCTTGATCGGAAGGGTGGTTTGCGAAGCTCCAACTAGACTACAGGGAAACGACTTGAACGAGACATCAGAAATGGACCTCTGCCCTTCAACGTTCGAGGTTGACTCCAGTTTGGCGGCACCCCCCACGCAGCAATCTGGACCGGTTTCAACGCCTATTAGAATAAACGGTGCAGCCGAGAGCCCGACTGCTGCGTCCAAGCATAAGAGGCGCTCAAAATCACGGGAAAATTGGCAGATCAAAACCAAACCAACTGCTATGACTACTGTGAACTTGAGAACTGAGCAAATACTCAACGCATCCTGCCCAGTCTCTTGTAGCTGTAGATTGCCCGAGTCCAGACAGGGTCTGAAGGTGAGCTGCGAGGGGAAAAACATCGAAAGCCTGAATAATTTAAAACCCAAACCCCAAAACGTTCAGGAGTTAAATCTAAGAGACAACAACATCCATTCTGTTAAAAAGAACTACTTCAACGATCAGAAAAATCTGATCCTTCTTGATTTGGGAGTAAACAATATACGAGTAATTGAAAACGGCACATTTCAGAATCTCGGCGCATTAAGATGGCTGTACATGGACAAGAACTACCTGGATAGCCTTAGCATGGAAATGTTTCTTGGATTGCAAAATTTGGAATATCTGAGTCTGGAATATAACGAAATACAACTTGTGATGGCCGGGACCTTCAATACAATGCCCAATCTAAGGGTCCTATTCCTCAACAATAACTTATTAAAATCCTTGCCCGTGGATATTTTTAATGGAGTCTCTTTGTCACGAATAAGTCTGCACAACAATTATTTTACATTTCTTCCGGTTGCCGGCGTTTTAGATCAACTTACATCCGTTATACAAATCGATCTGCACGGCAATCCGTGGGAATGCTCTTGCAACATTGTTGCATTCAAACAATGGAGCGAGAAGATCGGTTCGGACGTCATCGTGAGTGATCTCAAATGTGAATCGCCGGAAGAGTTTTGGAAAAAGGACTTCCGACAACTGCGAAACGATCTGTTGTGCCCGCAACTTTACGACAAATCCCCATCTGCGTCCTTAGGCAAAAACAGCACTTTCTCCGCAGATACTGCGACACGCTCTAACTCGTATCTGGAGCCCAGCAGAGTCTCCATCTCAGTGTTAGTTCCCGGACTGTTGCTTGTTTTTGTCACGTCTGCGTTCACGGTTGTGGGGATGCTCGTTTTTATCTTGCGGAATCGCAAGCGATCAAAGCGAAGAGATGGAAACTCCTCGGCGTCTGAGATCAATTCTTTGCAGACAGTATGCGACTCGTACTGGCATAACGGGCCTTACCGCACAGATGGAGCCCACAGGGCTTTTGACTGTGCTTCTCACTCGCTCTCCGACTAGTAATACGGACTGAGGATGAATTAAGAAGAAAAAAAACACAGCACTCTGTGATGTTCGTGCAAACAACTGATCACTGATGTTAAAATCTTCCCTCTGTCGGATATATTGTATTCATGTTCGCTTCTGCAGACAATTGTCTGTGAATATGTTAATGAACCAACTGTAATATATGTAGCCATTGACAATATACAATGCAGGTATTGGCCATCAGACTGAACATCTGAGAAAGGAACTCGGTCAGAAAAAGCTGCACGGGCGCATGAATGTAATGTACATAAACTGCTGTATCATACATGCATGAACCGCAAAGTCTCAACACACCAATGAGGTCCGTAATAATGGCAAAAGCATTTGACCCGTTCTTTAATGTTATAAATATATACATAAATACATAAATATATATTAAAAGTGCCATTTCTCTATTTTTTTGTGAATATTCTGTAACGATTTGTATTTGATGTTTTGAACTGTTAACAAAACAACGCTAGCCTATTGGAAAAAATCTAGATGTTCTGCATGTTTTTTTTTTATTTTTATTATTTATTATTTTATTTTGCTTTTTATTAGTTGTCATTTGCTACCTGGATTATTTATATTTAGATCAGACCTTAGATATGTGCCAAATCATCTCCTTCTGAATGTTAAATGTGTTCTCCTTAGTAGTAAATTTCTCAAGTGGTAAATTTTCAGAGATACGGGTGCAAATCAGCATGACCGATTAACACGCTCACTTGCTTATCCTGCAAAGGCAATCATAGAAGAATGCTCTGTGACAACGTGTTAATAGGTTTACTTCGGAGCTAGTCCCGAGCTACATATCTGAGGGTTTTATAATGGCATATTTTTTCAAAATAAAACTTTGAAACTACACAACTGTCTCCGAATATGTGATACTGTTTATAATTTTAATGTCACGCAAAAGGCTACTGTTAGCCGCATGTGTTGTTATTTTTTTTTCTCAAGCATGTGATTGCGATCAAATCGCGAGAAATGGCGAAGGAATGAGAACAATCTAGACTGATGTCAAGTAATTACAGGTCCATTATTACATGTGTTTGTTGACAGTCTTATTACAAGCCGTTGACAGGTATTATAATCAATATTTGTCTAACTGAGCTGGTGGGGTCGCTGTTGCATCTCCAGTAGTGAAGAAAGAAAGAATAAAGGCCAGAATCAATTTATTGCGTTAGCTTTTCGCAGAAATTTAAATTTAAAATTCTGAAATGATGTAATGGTTAAGGTGATAATATAAACCTGCACCACATTTCTGCTTTACACGAACATTTACTTACAGTCAAAAGCTTACTAATTGCAGGAAAAAAAAAACAAAAAAACATCTCATACAGCTACAGATCATGTAGTATGTGTAAAATTATATGTCTCCCTCTATTTTTATTGCTTATTTTGACTTGTGTACATGTATTAAAGAATTATTTTTGAGTATGAGAAGAGGGAGGCAAAAGTTATTTATAAAACTGTAGGCAATAATTTAAAAATACAAAATCTTGTGATGTTTTTTAAATAACGTTATTTTTACTGTTTTTATTATTAATACTACTACTACTACTAATTATTATATTTTTATAATTATTATCATTATTATAATAATTTAAATGAACAGCCATCATTGCCTATTTTAAGCTGCCCAAATACCTAGTCTGATGGGGGGTGGGGGGTTGTAATACAGTCCCTCCAGGGTCTAAATCCTCAAAGGAGGCAATATACACATTAACTCACTTTACTCTAAAATGGTGGGAATGACCATCAGATCTCTCTCAGAAGACACCTTTTCCATTGTAATCTCGTCTCCATGCAGTAGCTAGAATCTGGCCCACTGCCTTGATGCGACGTCTCTCTGCTTCCAGTAGCTTTGCAGCAGTGGAGTGTCAATGGGGGCATTGTGACGATTCGGGGATTATGATGGAGTCATGACTCCTATATCTGAGTATTTCAAATGCTGTAATGAATTTTCCACACCATGTTTTCCACTGAATCTCCTTTGCTCTGCCAGTGCAGACACTCCTTCCGATCATCCATTTATTCTCTCGACTGCACTCAGCCAGTGTTTTTTATATCATCCTTTCAAATGCTTGGCATGTATATAACATGTTCAATTATATACGCGTGTGTCTGTGTGTGTGTGTGCGCGCACGTGTGTCTGTGTGTGTGTGTGTGTGTGTGTGTGTGTGTGTGTGTTAGTACATCCTAAGACCTTAGGCTTTTTTGTCTTGAGGGTGAAAATATGTCTGAGTGGCTATTCCCAGAACATAATTAAACTTTTATTTACACAACTAAGTGATCGATGTTTTGACCCCTAAGGTTCTTGTTTGTTGTACTATGGCTGATTGTGAAAATGTCTTAGAAAATAAGAGAAGCAAATTAATAAACCAGCCATTTAAAATTTGCCAACGTGTCTGTGACGATGAAAAAAAATGCTGTTCATATCAGTATATTAATATAGATTAATTATTCTCATCATGTGAGACAAGTTATTAATGCCTGTCAAGACAGGATGGATATTGATTTTTCGTGGCAATTATTTTAAATTGGGTCAAAGAATAAAGACTCACTGTAGGCTACGAGAGACTTGTCAATTGATGGATCCGATGTCAGCTGTTTGGCTGCTTATTTCACCCTGGTGTTATGATACATACCAGTGTTCCTGTCTCATGTTGCAGATGTATTGCTAAGCAAACTGAGACAACATGGGAGATGAGAAAAGATGCAAAGGGTTTCTCTGTTCCACCGTACAGATGTATATCCTCTTAACATCTCAGTAATTATTCAGATACAGGTGGTATAATCTTAGTATAATCTGAAATGTTCAGTTACACAAAACGTCTGAAGTATAAAACGTTATTTTGAATAAAACTCTCTTGTAATATAGAAAAATAATACTAAAATGCATAATATATCATATATACATAGGGAGTGGAACAATAACAGAAATGCCACATGAAAGAGGACTTTAACTTTGAAGTGACTAAATCACAATCACAAATGTAGCTGCAAAGGTGAGTCATATTAGGGGTAAAGGTAATTAGCAGAATGTGTCAGCTTTAAAAGCAGTTTGAAAACCAGCACTTTGATACATGAGTTTTGAAAGTAACTTGAGGCAACTACCAGTTCTGGAGAAGCCAAGGATTCGGTGCCTGATTTTCAGGTGCATTAGTGAAAAAGTGTGGCCTCGGAAATGACCTCAGAGCAGAATCAGCCATCTTGGAGAAGTTATTAGATTCAATGATTGGTCATATAACAGCCAGTGAATATGGGGCTGTATCTTTATGCTGTTCCCGTGTTCGTACCCTCAAACCCAGACTGCTAAAAATATTCCGGAGTGGTTTTATGAACACCAGAATGAAGTTAGACACCGTCCGTGGCCTCGCCAATCACCAAATCTAAGCACCATTGAACATTTATGAGAACTTATGGAGCAGAAAGTGTAAAATACATTTCCGTCTCCTTTATCCCTCAGAGAAGTGGAGGATTTACTTCAAATATCCCACTGCATACTGTGCAGGACTTGACAGCACTCCAAGTAGGACTGAAGCTGTCGTGAAGGCAGAGGGTGGTTACACTCTGTATGGTCTGTCATATTAATATATTATTGGGTGTAGGCTGCAAAAAACAATCATTGTGATATGTGAAAGTGATCTGCTGATCAATTTGGCAATTAGCTGGGCTTACAGAAAAGTACAAATGCTCTACTTCAGAAAAACAAAAACAGCAAGAGGTATTTTTCAAGTCACAGTTAAAAACAAACAACTTTGCACAGTGCAGAAAATCTGTATGTAAAGTCGCAAAATGGCACAGAAACAAATATCAGCTATCCCTGCCATTTGGCACATTTGATGGCATTTTTGAAAGCAGTGCTATCCCAGCATTTAGAAATCTTGGCAATAAAATTCGGTGAGCGAGGTAGGGGGGTCGGTACACTGAATTACTGTAATAAACATCACCCAAGCCTAGTAACAACTTTAGAACTGTTCCTAAAAGTTTCCCCATTTCAGCACACTGCGTATATGTATGTCTGTTGTAATACATCCGCCCCCTGCTGGTCTGGTGGAACATCATCACGCATGCGCTGACTGCGACCGCCTGCATCCACGGCAGATGTAGCGTCTAATCAAGAGTCCGCATTTACATCCATGTGTGGACCGTGAGGTGGAGTCCACAGTGAGGTTTGTAATATCTGATGTAATAACAGATGTCGCAGAAGCTGAATTGTTCACACAGGGAAGAGCACGCTGTCCTTTCTCAGTTGATGTGTGTATTTGCGGCTTTGTGATCCCCCCTGGCATGGCGTTGTCTCCGCTGTGCCCTTGCACTGATGTATACGACGACGCGTCATGCATGGCTGCCCTGTTGTGACCCGTCGCAGAGTTTCTTCCACGGGACATGCGATGGCCCGGCGGCTAACCGCTTACGAGCCCCCTGCCTCTGTGATGGCTCTGCTCTAACTGTTGCCGCTCTCAGCAGTGCGCCAGCTTTAATGTAATCACCATCTGCCGAAGGGAAAAAATTCCCAAATAGACACCCCCTGTGATAATTACGGAGTTAATATTCCACATAACCTAAAAAATGCTTTACCATAATTATCTTCCCAATTCCAGGAAAATTTCGTTTAGAAAACCTGTCTGCCTGCTTTCCACTTTCTTTAAATGGCTGGTTTGCAGGACCTGACCTAGTCAACGTGGATCCCTAGGCAGGTATTTCAGGTCCAGAGACTGGAAGTCAGACCACGATATAAAGAGTGACAGTCACATAGGTCTGAAGGTGGCGCCCTAGGCAGCCGCCTATGTCATTTATAGGACTGACAGGCCCTTGTGTAAATTGTGATGAACCACCTGGATTCAATCGACTCTAATAATACAACATTTTGGAATTCTTCCATAGACGGTGTGGCTAAGTAAAAAAAATAATCAACGTACTGGCTGAAGGGTTTTGTAGAGCGGGGGAACTGGCCTAAAGGGAGGTGTAATCCAGCTCTCAGATCCCTGTAGGCACCCCCACATTAGCAGGAGATGCTATATGATGGTGGGGGGGGGGGGTGCCTGGCTGTGTAACAGGAAAGCGTGTTCTGAATTACCCATAACTCTCTTCCAAAAACCATTAATGGAGCACGGGGTGGGGGGGGGGCACCTGCCGCCTGTGGGTTACATATGGAGTCTTCATTAATGTAAGCATTCCAACTATGTTTTCTTTTATCATTGGTACTGAACTTTATTCGGAAATGCTCAAAAGTTTTACATATGAAAAAATCTCTAGTTCCTTAGCACTTTTCATAATTTTTGTTTACCATAGACAGAGATTTAGTAAGGTTATGTATGGTTAGCAGTAATGTATTGTGTTATATGATTGATAATGTGTCGCTCCTATATTATACTATTTTTTTAACTGTTATCTATGTATTTTCTATAACCACTATTCCAGGGAGTACATGCTCACTGTCACCTTTGAGCCTGTTGCAGGAAGCACAGGGCAGATAGTGGTGCACTTTAGTGGGGGTGCAAGTCCATTGCACTGTACACACACAAGTTACACACCCCGGGCCTTTTCGGAGTACCGCAGTACCTGGAGGAAACTCCTGTGAACACAAGGAGAACAAGCCAGCACCACAAACAAAGGCAGGTGACAGGAGTCAAGACAGGCAGCGACAGAGGAGCGCAAGTTCACTGCTGCCTAGTGAGTCACTCTGCTGCTTTCATGTCTTATCTTACTTTATTATTGTACAGCCGTCGCACCTGGTGAACATGTTCATTTATTACAGTTTTACTTCATCTACGTGGAATTTAACGCAGGTCATGAGAAGAAAAACCATGCATTTGCTAAAGCAAACGCCATGGTCTGAAAAGGAATAAAGTAAAACAAATATTATATTAATACTCTCATAACCTTCAGTGTCACAGGCATAGATGGATGAATAGACTAAGAACACATGTTTATGTAGCACTAACTAATTTAATATATGTTTTTTTGAAAGCTGATGTTTACAGAAAAATTAATTACTGTGCATTTTCAGATGAAATTATAAAAGACCTTTTCAAAAGAAAATGGCCAGACTGATAGCATCAGACCTAGCAATCTATCTGTCATCCATCCATTATGTAAGAATACTTTAAGAA
Organism: Cyphomyrus plagiostoma; assembly: GCA_019775915.2. NCBI lineage: Eukaryota > Metazoa > Chordata > Actinopteri > Osteoglossiformes > Mormyridae > Cyphomyrus > Cyphomyrus plagiostoma. The sequence continues at coordinate 23,819,200 of JABFEA020000038.1, forward strand.
CTGCTTTGGGAACCAGACTCTCAGTGATTTTGAGTCTCTCCACATCTGAAGGACTCATGCAAACTGTATGGATAAGTAGTTCTAACTGATCTCCTAATTTTACTTTAATTGTCCATTAAGTCTGAGCTCTGGCAGTAGTTGGTGATTAATGCTGTATACCTGACACTTTCTTTAAAATCTATTATGCATTGTGCAGCAGCAGTTAGGTAAAGCTACAGACTTTTCCCCTCATCTCCATCTTCTTGTTGGCTAAAATTATTTGACATGGCTGGAATATAAAATAATGTGGTGATTTTTAGGATAAATTGAATCCACATTGAATCCACATCCCGTGACATCAGTTGTGACACCTCGTCATGATCAGGGCTCTGACTTTTACTCGAAATGCTGTGTAATTTAAATACAAGTCCACATCATGACATCTTTGTTCTTTTTTAATTCATTCATTCATTGTTCTGCATGAGTCAGTCTCAGCACATAGCAAACCAGTGCCTTAATCATTATGACATGTTATTGCAGTAAGAGAATTTTATTATTAGATATTCTATTCATTAAACTCTTGATACCCTTAATGCTAAATTGGGCAATTCATAGCTTGTTCTGCAAAAAAGAACGAGGACATAGAAGCATATAATAATATATAATTATTATTTTCAGTTGCGTTATTGTGACCAGCAGAGGCCTTGTCACAAAGCACTTTGGAAACAAAGCAGAATGTTATGAAATATGTCTTTCTTATGCAGCTCAGATCTGTATCTGAGATACCTCTCTGCCATATGCTTTCATTCATCTAAAATGATAATTTCCAAAAAGCCTCATCATTTCTAATTTTAGACCCGTTTAGTCTTTTATTTATTATCAGACAGCTCACACCCCAAGCAGTGCTGTTTGATCTTCTGTCTATTTTGAGTATGAAGGCTTTACTTCTCATTAACTGTACAATTTCATTTATAGTTAAGCTTTTTGCCAGCTGGTTGTCCCCTGTTCAAACATTGAGAATTTTATTATAAGCAAGTTCAATAAATGAGGATGTAACTTAAGTAATTTCTGTTATAAATACACAAATTAAATGAGAAAAAAAGAATGTTGTGTTGTTATAACAGAGAGATGAATTATTCTTACTCTCTTATTATATATCTTACTCACTAGATAATGTTAAATATCCCTTGACTGATACCTGCACTACTAGAAGTTTTATGATCATGTGTTATCCATCCATCCATCCATCCATCCATCCATCCATCCATCCATCCATCCATCCATCCATCCATTTCTGTAACCATTTGCCCTATTCAAGGTCACAGGGGTCCGTAGCCTATCCCAGAGGCTATGGGCGCAAGGCAGGGAACAACCCAGGATGGGGTGCCAACCCGGATCATGTGTTATTAACGTTTAATTTCAGAATTTTTTAGGTTATATTTTTCAGCCGGGGTTATAGACACCTAAAATAGAGCTTTAGATTTTCCAAATGGGTTATTGCAAGGGTAAACCAAGGATATTTCATGAAACCATCCACAAATGGGAAAAAAATTAAAGATTATATATATATAGTTACATAAAACACACAGATACAATATATTGTACTAATCACACAATACTAGAAAGGTTGAAATGATAACAATGTAGGAGGCCGAAAGAAAAGAACAGACAGAAGCAAGAAGACTAAGCATTGTACTTTCTTTGTACCATGTTGTCATGTCAAATTAGGATGTGTTCCTTTTTTGCCAATATGGAAACCATAACTTCATATATTAATGTAGTATATCTGAGCTGAACTGAGTAGGGGAAGAAAAGCTTCAGGAACTGATCCCACAAAAACCATTACTAACCAGTGGTTAACCTCTTGACCTAATGAAATGAAAAGCAAAATTAAATAGTCACCCCCCTGCTGAATGGACTGTTGAGTGGGTGGAGCTTTGAAAGAAGACTGAATTGGGATTGGGCTAATCAAGAGAGAAAGATATAATGACATAATGGTGGGTGGGGCTAAGAGAACAAAGACCATAGGCATTCTCACCCAGCGAGGCAGAAGAGACAGAAAATTATGTCTGGGGTCATAACAGGTGGCATCAGCCCCTGTGTCAGGCTGCAGACTGCCCTGGTTTTGGAGGGATTATGTGAATTTTCTAATAAATATTCCCCCATGGTGAGTTCCATGCAAAATTAATCCAAAGTGACCCACAACTATTTAAAAATCTCTCAAAAAAGCTCTCCAAACATGTCACTACAAACACCGAAATCATAAACACCAATTAAGAATGCTGTGCACGGGAGATAATCAAGTATTGTCAAATAAATACATATTAATGTAAAACTATAATTCCCACAAAAATATGCATATATAATAAAATACCTTAAAACACAAGCAAGCTATTAGTTCCAGGCTTTTTGTAATGTGTGTACTGTACAGTGAAATCCTCACTTCTGTGTTTCATGCAGTGCCAAATAAATAAAAGAGAATAATTACAACGACTGACAGTAAATAATAACAGATAACAGAAAAGAACACCACTGCAGACAGCAAACTCTTTGCAGTTACATGTACTAGAGATGCATAGGAGGTATAATCTGTTCTTCTTTGGACAGATGAGTGCAAATATTTAGCATAATGAAAAACGTTTGTCAAAGCAAAACATGGTGTTTTAAAAACCTCATCCTAACTGTGAAGCTCTATGGAGGGTGCATCCTGATATATCATGCTGTTTTTACATTTTAGGGCCCAGTTCACAATAACTGAGAGAGAACTGACTTCTGGGTAGAAGCAGCAATGCAGCACTTTGTCTATCCTAAACACTCAAGGAAGCAGCTAAATCAAGATTCTGACTTTTACTTCAAATGCTGTGTAATTGCAATACAAGCAACTCATATAAGGCCAAAATGTCAGCAAGGAAACAGATATTTAAAGGAATGAGATAAGATACTCCATTAGGCAATGTATGGAATGATGAACTGAAAATAATTAAGGAATACAGAAAAATTTAAAGGGTTCTGAAACCTTATCTTACCACTTTATTCTCTCTATAAGATGGGCAGCTGGAATCCCAAAGAAGCTTAACAGCTTAACTTCAGGTCAGATTCTCTGGTTTTATGTTCTGTCTTCTTCTACCCCTTAGCAGCTTATGTCTGCTATTATTTTATTTCTCAAGTATATAGAGCATTATTGCTTGTCTGCTACTTTGTTTGACAAGACAAAGATTCGTATCTTCCAGAAATTCGAAATAATCTAATAAGTGTAACATACAACATTCATCCTGAGTTATAAGCATAAGATAAAGTAATTTAGTACAAGCAAAGACATAAGACATAACTGGAGAGTGAACTTTGCCTTTTGTTCTGTAGGCTTTAGTGCTTGTGTTGTTGACAGGTTGGACATGTCCCATGTGCGACCTGGATGTCAGGATATTGTAGGCTCTCAAATCCTCTGCAGAGTCTTTCCACGCACAATCTTAAAAGGCCAGAGTCTAAGGTCTCAGGGCACAGCCATGACACAACTAAGCCAATCTATCGCTGCACCATACCACAGATGCAATAAAGACCTCTATCAATTTGACTCTTCAAGGGCCATGTTTCCCGCAAGGTGTAAGGAATACTTATGTTCTCTAAAACACCTAAACCCACAGGCAGAAGAGTGAGTTCACACACAATGTGGGGTTTTCTGGCTTTATATATACTTAGTGAAGTTCCAAACAGGGTGCCTTGCTTTTAAGCATGCCTTTACTTACAAAAGAAAAGCATTTGTTTGAAGTACAACCAAGTCCAGATATTATAATCAAGAGTAAATGAAATAGGCAAATGGATATGAATGACACATACCAATCACAGAAACATAAAATTCCTTAACTCTCATATCTTCAAATTTCCACGGGTGAAAAAAGGACTGACTGCAATGACTGAAAGTGAATTTAAGCATCAATCAGAAATATCATGAACTCTGACTCAATCTCTATGCAATAGCAATAACACAGAAGTTATACCCCAGAAAATGCATTTGGTATTTGCTAAGGTCAGAGTGTTTCTTTGACAAAATATCAGGTAATTATTGTGCCAGAAGCTGTGTCAATCTACTAAAAGTACAATGGACAATGAAAAAAAGCATTATTAGAGTAACTCGTTGTAAAAGTAAATATATTTGAATGACATTTCCCACATCCTGACCTCAGCCCCACTGTGAATTAGTGCCATAATTTCAAGGCCTTAGTAAGTATGAATCTGAAATATCATGTGTCCATATGAAAAACTAGGAGAGATCTTTTAAAAAATAATTACAAATCACTTATTGCGAAATACGATAGCACCAACCTAACTAAAAGACCAAATGTTTGTGAGGTTTCTGGGCTGTCAGAGATACTGGGGCACCTCAGGGAGCTTCCAGTTCTGCCTCCTTACCCTCCACACATCAGATTTTCACTACAAAACCAGCACATCTACAGAAATTCTCAACTAACCACCAGGAAACATCAGCAATAGAGATGGAGTTGAGTCAGAGTAGGGAACTCTGACTTTATCTTGTGTAGCAAACAAGATAAACTGCACAAACAGAACAAAACTGCAACTTGACATTAACAAGACAAAGGAGCTGGTAGCGGATTTCTGGCATGACAAGTGGCCCCTGAGACCAGTCACCATGTAGAGGGGATAAGTGGAGAAGGAGCAGCGTTACAAGTATCTAGGGGTCCATCTTAGTATTACACTGGACTCGGCCAACAACAGCAGCACAGTACAAGAAAGCCAGAGAGGTTCCTACTTTCTCAGGAGGCTCAGGTCTTTTGATGTGTGTAGCAAGCTGCTCATAGTAGCCAGCGTATTTTTCTGTACTGTGGCCTGCTGGGGAAATAGCAGTAGCTCAGGCGATGCTGAATGCTTTAAGGAAGGTTGGCACTGTCACAGGACTGACCCTGGACCCACTGCATGCTGGTAAAATTTAACAAAGTAAACAATTCTGCCCATCTGCTCTATGGGGTGCCATCTTAACCTATAGTAAAAGTCACACAGTAGCTACGCACACAGCCACAATGACCAACTCAGGGTACGAGGCAAGGACAGGTACATACACTATATTGTCAGAAGTATTGGGATATCCCGCCAAATCATTGAATTCAGGTGTTCACTTCCATAGCTACAGGTGTATAAAATCAAGCACATAAGCAGGCAGACTGCTTCTACTAACATTTGTGAAAGAATGGGTCCCTCTCAGGAGCTCGGTGAATTCAAGTGTGGTACCGTGATAAGCTGCGACTTGTGCAATAAGTCCATTCGGGAAATTTCCTTGCCACTAAATATTCCATGGTCCACTGTTAGTGATATTATAACAATTTGGAAGCAATTGGGAACAACAGCAACTCAGCCACAAAGTGGTGGACCATGTAAAAATCACAGAGTGAAGGACAATGCTTGCTGAGGCACACAGTGTGAAGAAGTTGCCAACTATCTGCAGAATCAGTAGCTACAGACCTTAAAACTTTGTATGGCCTTCAGATTAGCTCAATAACAGTGCATAGAGAACTTCACGGAATGTGTATTATGTGCCGTAAGGTTTTATTGTGACATAATAACTGGGACCAGAGATTTGTTGGCTCCACCCAAGGCTTTGTCCCAATCCTGCTCTGCAAACATCATCATTTCTGGGCTGAAAAAAGAAAAGGACCAATGACACTGAAGCTAGCAGCTCTTGCTAGCTGGCTCTCTTTTTCTCTTTGGTTTGTGTTATATTCTGATTTGCCTACTTGTGTAGGATCTTGGTTTGTTGCCCTTTTTTTCCCCATTTTCGTTTTGCCCCTGGTACTGTTACTATGACTCTCAGTGGGCCGAGTATTTCACCTGAAGTACCGGCTGCAGTTAAGACCAACCCATCAAGTGTGCTTGTTATAGTTTTTGTTAATGTTTTTAGCAGTGAATGATTACATTATTTTTTTTTTATGTTTGTTTAGGAAGGTAGCACAAGTTATCGTCTTTTGTTTTCTGTTAGGGAAGTTAGGTTGGGTTCATTTCAAGGTGGGTTCATTAGATTTTCTTTTTTTACTTGTTTATTGTTTATTGTGTTGGCCTGGGTCACTCCTGTAATCTGTACATACATTGTGGTGATGTCACACTAAAGGG
>JABFEA020000038.1:23825395-23837909 GCA_019775915.2 Cyphomyrus plagiostoma
TTGTTTATTGTTTATTGTGTTGGCCTGGGTCACTCCTGTAATCTGTACATACATTGTGGTGATGTCACACTAAAGGGGAAGCACAGACCAGGGAAGCAGGAGCAGGAGCCGAAGAATCGGGGAACGGGGGATTTATTGGGAGAACAGAACGGAACATGATGCAGTACAAAGGGTAGACATCACTGACAGAACTGGGGAAAGACTAATACACTGACTCAATGAGGGTCGGCCGAGCAGGGTATGACAGGTGATCAGTCTTGTATGTGTAGGCTATTGTTATAGCAGCAACAACGGCTTAACTTGTTTTGGTAAAGTTTAGCTTGAATCACACAGGAGCAATTTGGCCGCTGCTAGAAAGGTGAGCTGCTAGTGATAGCGGGATTCTTTAATGAAGTGGTCCCCTGAAGTGCCATCAAGCAGGTGGTTAAGAGGGTCCCACAAGAGGAACTGGTCCTTCTAGGGGTCCAGCATGAGCCGAGGATTCCCGAGCTGCATTGGAGTTATTTCTTGACGCCCATAGAGGTGCAAACCAGTGATGGCCCATTAGAGCAGGGGTCTCATGGGGACCTTGCTGATGCCAGCTCACCCAGGGAGGACATTCTACTCAACATCCGACTCTGAGAACTGGAGCTTGCCCGCTAGATCTCTGGACAGCCGCGACACCTCTGGCATGGCTGCTCTGGAGCATCCTGCTGAAGAACTTTGAATAATTCCTTCGAACCTCAACATTCTGCTTTTGATGTCTGCCGCTATATTAGCCTAATCCCCGTATTTCGGGAAAATTATCCATGAGTTTGTGTTGACTCATAAGACCCCTACTCCACTCCCTAGAATACAGACCATTGAGAATGGTTCGCTACCCCAGAAACTAGAGAGTGTTCTTATTGCCATGAGCTGGGACACATATTGGGATGTCCTGCGCTGAAATGTAAAACTGCTTGTGAGGTTTGTGAGGCAGCAAAGAAGGTCCGTGTTGTTGCCCACTCTGGATAGCCCACACCGATGCCAATGACTGAACCTGCTTTCCAGGCTTTAGGCTTTTATGGGTCTGTGTCGTTGGGTGGAATGGGACTGCACTACCCCATAACTATATTACGAGATACGGGTGCTGTCCAGTCATTCATTGTGGAGGGGGTTTCGGTACAAGGAATCGGTTTAAGTGTTGCTGCCATTCTGTTGCGCTACATGTTCCTTAGAATCGATTACTTTTTTGGGTTATGTAGGAGTTGTGGCAGAGACACATCTTCCTTTTTACGGAGTTAATTTCATCCTCGGGAATAACATTGTGGGAGGAAAAGTTGTTCCTTTGCCTGAGGTTGTCCCCGAACCTAAACTATGCCCATATGATGGTGCTAATGAGCCCCCTATGGTGTTTCCGGCCTGTGTGATTTGTGCTCAGCGTCTCAAGCTTGCCTACATCGATTTGTCAGATACTTTTATGACCACCCTGTGAATGCTGCCCCTCCGCTGCGTGACCCTGCTCCCTCGTCTACCTTCCATTCTGACAACAAGGATACCTGTGATGTATCCTCCACTAGTGAAGCTTTGATTGCTGCTCAGGAACCAGATTCGCTTTAGAGGTGTACAGAAATTCAACTGTAAATAAGACTAATCTGAGAAAACATCTGACTGTATTTCTTCCGTGACCAGATCCTAATATGAAAGTGAATCCTTCAAAAGTTCTTATGCTCGGGCTATTGTATTTCAAGTTGTGGTTCCAAAAACATATCATGAATATGTGTGATCTTTAACCCATGAATATCCATATTCAGGTCACCTTGCCATTAGGAAAACCTTGTTGCATATCCTAAAGCATTTCTTTTAGTCTGGGTGAACGTTAAACAATATTGTCAATTAGTGGGAAAACCAAATCAGAATATTGCCGTGTTCCATTCCCATGATTGGGGAATCCTTTGAGCATGTGTTAATAGACTGTGTTGGACCATTACCTAAAACGTGCTTGGGCAATAGTTATCTTTTTACAACCTTGTGTGCCACTACCCGATTCCCTGAATCTATTTCCATTCGTAGTCTGAGGACAAAGGTTATAATAAAAGCACTGAGTACATGCAGTTGGACCAGGCCACTACCTTCACATCCAAACTGTTTGCCCAGGTCATCCGTGAACTGAATGTTCAGCACACTTTCCCTAGCGCTTATCAAGTGAAGGAGCTCTAGAATGGTTTCACCAATCTTTTAAAATATGTTGCGTTGGAAAAGAGTGAAACAAGGCTGTTCCATTTCTTCTTTTTGCCATCTGAGACGTAGGAATCGGCAGGTTTCAGCCCTGGATACACTGTGTGGGGACCCTTAAAGATTTTAAGGCAGCAATGATTGTCTCCGACCATGTCTTCTCCACCCAAAGACATGCTAAATTAGCTCAGTGCGAGCACTGTTGACAGTGGCTAGGGAATTAGCAAAAAGTTCTTTAAATGCTTCCCAAAAAAGAAATGAAAGCTCACTTTGATAAGAAAGCGAAAGAATGGACCTTCCTGGCTGGCAGTTGCATATTTCTTTTCTCCCTTTGTCTGGTTCCTCCCTTTGTGCCCGGTTCTCTGGTCTGTACGTCATACTGACCAAGCTGAGCCCTACGAATGACATCATAGAGACACCACATCCTTACAGAAAGACCCGTGTATGGCATATAAATATGTTAAAGCCCTATTTTGACCGTTCAGCTCCTTTGCCAGTGTCTTCTACCTCAACCCCCACTTTTATCATGCCCATCACTTTCCTCCAATATACAGTTATGCCCTTTGGGTTATGTAACATGCCAGTCACCTTCCAGCAATTAATGCAGAAAATATTAGGGGATGTGAGGCGTGCCTCGATGATCTGCTAATTTATTCAGATACGTGGGAAGACCACACAGATATGCTTGAGCAGGTTCCTGCATCTACAAGTATCAGAGGTTCTCGCCCTTGAGAAATGTGATTTTGGCCAGGGTACCATTACGCACCTGGAGAAACTTAGGGAGACCCCTAAATGTTAATGTTCAAGCTATTGAATCCTTTCCTGCACCTAAGACTAAATGGGAGCTCAAAAGATTTTTGGGGATGGCAGGTTACTACCTCTACACATCGTTCCACCCCTAACCCACATGCTCAGGAAAAACTCCTCTTTGTTTGGTCCCCCTCTTGTAAAGCCTTCTTTGTGTCCATTAAATCACTGCTTAGCAACTCCCCAGTACTAGCCACCCCTGGTTTTGATAAGCCATTTACACACCAGTAGATGCCAGTGCCTCCCTCCCTCCCCCAGAAGGACAATCCTGGGCTCTATCACCCAGTATTTTATTTTTCAGGAAAATTTCTAAAACATCAGCTGACTTACAGCACTATCGATAAAGACACCCTTGCTCTTTTGTTAGCCCTACAATATTTTGAGGTCTATGTACCTATTCTGTTATAAGAACATAAGAACTATACAAACGAGAGGAGGCCATTCGGCCCATCAAGCTCACTTGGGGAGAACTTAGCTAATAGCTCAGAGTTGTTAAAATCTTATCTAGCTCTGATTTAAAGGAGCCCAAAGATTCAGCTTGCACTACGTTATGGTGTTTACTGATCACAACCCGCTGGTTTTCCTAGGACTAATGCATAATATGAATCAGCGTCTAAGGCGTTGGTCCTTAATTATTCAGGCCTTCAACCTTTTCATAAGAAAGGATTGACAAACCTAGTGGCTGATGCCCTCTCCCATGCTTGATATGTACTGTGAACTCCATAGCGGTTCACATTTGTGTGTGTGTGTGTGTGTGTGTGTGTGTGTGTCAGGGTGGGGGAGGGGGTGTTATGTGACATTTTATTGCTACAGAATTACCAGGACCGGAGATTCATCGGCTCTGCTCAAGGTTCCGCCCCAATCCCGCTCGGCAGACGTCATTTCCAGGCTGAACAAAGAAAAGGACCGACAACGCTGAAGCAAGCAGCTCTTGCTGGCTGGCTTTATTTTGCTCTTCTTTTGTCATTATATTCTGATTTGCCTACTTGTGTATGACCTTGGTTTGTTGCCCAGCTTTTCTTACTTTCACGTTGCCCCTGGTATCGTTGCTGTTTTTCTTTGTATGACTTTCTGTGTACTGACCATTTCGCCTGAAGTACCGGCTCTGATTAAGACCAACCCCTGGCTTTTAAAGCATCGAGTATGTTTGTTATATGATTTATTTAGCAGGGAGTGACTGCCATTTTCTTTGTTCTGTTTGTTTAAGAAAGGGTGATTGTCTTTTGTTTCTGTTGTTATTTGCTAGGGAAAGCTTGGGTTTGTTTCGTTAGACAGTTTTGTTTATTGTGTTGGCCTGGGTCACTCCTGAAGTCTGTAAATACATCGCAGTGATCAATCTTGTAAATACATATTCTTCATTTGATATTGGCTCATCCCGTGCCCATTCTTTCCCCACACACCCATTCTGTTACTCCCCAAACCCCTAGACTGGGATATGTAACACATCAAAAGAACTAACATAAGTAATGAGTAATAAAATCTTAATTACAACATGGTTGAGTATGGCCTCTTAAACCCAGGACAGTAAAAGGGATAGGTGAATGGCAGCCATCCACTCAGCCCATTAAACCACGCAGTACACAGGGGAAGAGGAGAGCACACGAAAGAGCCTGGGAATGACCAGCGACATTTGCTGACATAACAGAGGGGCAGGTCAGGGGCCGATCCTGACTCATCGAAATTTTTACTAAAATACTGGTCAGAAAAAAATAAAACAGAAGTATAATTTGTTATCCTGCAAAATCTGAAAACAGCTACAAGGTCTGAATACTTTTTAAAGGGATATAATTTTTCCTTTACTTCACAAATTTAGAAGAGGGGATAAAAATAGCATGTTTATTTAAATAATACCACATAATAAATGATAAAACAACACTGCAGCACCAGCAGCTTGTACAAAGGCACCAGCTGTATTTCATTCTGCAAAACTAAAATTGCTCCATTTATATTCATCACCTAATTCACAGCCTAAATACAGGTGTGGAGCAATTAATCAATTATGGAGCTGACAGTCACTACCAACACGTATGCAGCTGATTTTAATTATAATTTATAGTTTGCTAACTGATGATGTAAATTAAATTATTATCCAAAAAGGCAGGCCTTTTTAAAAAGAATATTGGGACAAGTCTGTACATTTATAAGTTGTGTTTATATTATGTTAAAGCAGTTCAGACTAATCAAAAATACATTAGAGGCGTATTTGAACGCTGATTGCAGACTGATTAGCTATCAAATTTAGTTTGGAGTAGTTCAGTTTCCCTGAAGCTGCTTAAAATATTTGGGAACAGAAAAAAAAATACAAAAAGCCAATTCTGAAAGAGTAACCCTACTGTTTTAAATGTATTTTTTTTAACAATAAAGACAAGCCACTCTAATGCGTGGTGCTTGGTGAGCTTATTCATGTGCTTGGCTTGTGTGATGTAGACATGGAGCTGTGTGTTATATCTTCACTCCAGTTACTGCTGCTAACCAGCTGTGCGGCTGCTATTAATGGACCAGATAGCCTTGAGTGTGTGAGAGAATAAAATAATAAATTAATTAATAACTTCCATCAATCGTCTAACTGGTAACCCAATCATAGACTGTAGGCAATTTAAATATGCAGATGAACCTAACTGCATATCTTTGGACTGCAGCAGGAAACCAAAACACCTAGAGCCAACCTACAAACTCGAGAAACTCTGCAGAGCGCGGGTGGCATTCGAAAGCCCTGGCCCTACAGGTGTGAGGCAGCGATGCTATCTATGAGCCATACTAAATTAACAATTTGATTAAATTAATTGAATATGTGTGAGTATGTGTCATGCAGCTGACATCATGTCTACCTGCGGCCTTTCTGCAATCCTTCTTTGAATAAACAGTATTTATGATGGATGGACGGATGGATGGATGGATAGATGGATGGATGGATGGATTATTTTGATTCTATGTATCTTCAGCCAAACCATTAAATACTGAGTAATAATGTGTAGGTAAATTTGGCATCCTCCACATTTTACACTGTAAATACCATGGGAGAAGATGAGATAACTAGGAAGAATCGTCTTTAAATTATCTTAATATTTGAATTTTTATTTGTTCCAATAACAAGAACAGATATCAATTAAATATGTCACTTCACTATATGTGACTAACTTTTAACACTAAACATTACCCATATGTCTTCTACATTAGCTTTTAGTGTGCTTATTTTTCATTCTTTATGAAATTATTTTACTGGGAGAGAAACCCTCAGGGCCTTAAAGACGGGAAAGAAAAAAAAACAATAAAATGACAGCGTGCCGGCCACAGAAAGGAACCAGGATTGTTAACAGCCCCTGTAGAATATGCTCACAACTGATCTGTGGGAAGGATCTGCTCATTAAAGGGCAACTGTGGGCAGTAACTTGGAGGCCTCATTAAGGAACAACGGTGGGCAGGAAACCTAGGAGGAAGTGAACGTGCAAAAAAAAATTGTCTAGAATGAGACTGTATTTAATGTGGACATGATTATGGTACTTTATCTGACACTGTACAAGCACAATAATATAGGAATTCTTAAGTTTTCGGGTATGACCGTCTCATTCTGCTATGAGATGTAAAACACACATATAGAGGTGAGAGATAATCTTGGGGTTAGAGTGCAGGATCCGCCATTTTTCCTGGCTCCCCTGGAGCAACGTTTGAGATTAAGGATCTTGCTCAAGCGGTGATATGATATAGAATTCCAAACTGCAGGGTGACACCCTGCCCTTGTGGATTGAGTTCCAGTTCCATGGAGCGCCCTGTAATCTGGTAGTGAGCTGAAACCAGTTACTGGAGAAGGACATCATATTAGTTAGTATAATGACTCATCTCAAGAAAACTCATAATGCACTTTGACCCAACAAATTAGAATTATCACGCAAAGATTTAGAGATAGACATATATACAGCCGTGGAAAACATTAATGGACCACTTCATATTTTTAAACAAGTCTGCATTTTTAAATCCTGGTTTAATCCTGGTTCTGCTGGCAGAAGGCTACACGGAGCAGCAGGTTGATTCCAGGTTCAAAATTTCTAAGACAGCAGTACACAAGAACAAGGTGGAGCAGGAGGTACTGGGAGTGACCAGAAATCAGCCAGGTAAAGGGTGGAAGCAACTTTATAATGCCCAAGAAGACTCTCGACTCATCGGACTGTTTCTCAGGAATCAGAGGATGACATCAAGTGACCTTCAGAAGGAATGGGAAACATTAAATGCATTTGTGAGGTGCACTGCTAGGACAGGATGTAACAGGCTCCTAGAAGCAGGACTGAGGTTTCATAAAGCAACAAAGAAGTCCCTTATTAATGAGAAACAGGGAAGAACCAGGCTGCAGATTGCAAAAAAAAAAAAACATATATATATTATTCACAGACACACAAGCATAAATTGGGAAATGAGTGAAACAAAAAATTGTGCTGTGGCCTCTTTTATTTTTTCCATGGCTGTACATAGACACCATATTGTCACTATATTCTGAACAAATTAATGCAGTCAAACAAATGCCATTTGATTTGAAGTTGATCATTAATTATTGAATGGACTTCTAAGAATCTATACAGCTCCTGTCCAGAAGCAGTAATGTCTGCAGATTTCTCCTTCTGATGTATAACCTTAAATGAAAGGAATGATTGTTTCCTTTTATGTTGTACTCCAGATAACAAAACTGACAAAATGAACAAAAAAAGCTAACAATTTGTGTTTCATTATTCACCACGTCCTATTTGTTCAGTTTATTGTTAAGCTTGTTTACTTGAACAATGTCTTGACTGCCTGTTTAGTATATGAGGTAAAAGTGAAGTAGAGATTTCTTTCCTGCTTCGACTCGTTGAAAAATTCATACCAGCATAACATTTGTGAGGATGTTTTTGTGTCTGAATTCTACTTGGCTTTTAGCACAATGGCTTGATGGATGTGAGAGGGTGTTACGCAGCATCTGTCCTAGAGCAGGCTGTCTTGGTATTTTCCAGCCGGATGCAGACTGTGGATCCGATTTGATTAAAAGACAGTACATTCATATGCTCAACAGGATTTTATAAAATGTATCTGATGGTAGTCGCAAGCTTCACATTCATAGAGGCTATTTAATTTCTGTACCTTAGAAAAGATGTATGGATAATTGTGCTCTCCCATGAATTATTGGTTCCTGAAGCAGTGTTAAATAATTCCAATATTTGTTGTTTTCAAATATATCAGCTAATTAGCTGTAATTAGTTCTACAATGGAATATTCTTTTTGGTTTGATTAATAATGTAAATCAAGCTATACACACACGTACACAATTTTCATTTTTCATGTATTGAACACAAACTAATATGAAGATTGAAATGCATGTACTTCTTTTTCTGCATTTGTAATGCTGCTATTGGGCTAAATAATACATAGCTTTCTGGAAAACCTGTTTTTGAACAGAGGTGAAGTATTGTTATAGTAGACTGCAGCTTGATATATTCTAGCCAAGACTTTTCTGTGCATCAGTTTGTCAATGAAAATGTAATATGTATTGCTTAGAATTACAATTATAGCATTTTTTCAGGATAAGTTATCAAACGCCTTAAAATTATATGCTGTTTGGAGCAACAACAGTATGGTCCCCTGACGGTCCGATCACCCCTCCCCCATGCAATCCCTACTCCTCCCCCACCCCGCAACCTCTACAATCTCTAGCCCCCCTATAGACTCTCCCTACCTCTCCAAAAATCTATTTTCATAGCCCAGCTAACTTGTGTCAATGTAATCAGGTTCACCAGCTCTGCATCTGTGGCTGTCCTTTCATATGCCACCACTACCCCAAGTGATACTGCTTCAGTTTCTGTATGATTTATCTCAAAATTAGAATAGACCCTGTTATGAAAGCAAGAAGATGAACACTGACGCGGCTCCACTGTAAGTATTTCTGTTTATTTAATTTTCTCCACAGAGAAGTCAGAGGAATCCGCGGCTGAGCCCGAAACCGTACACAAAACTCAGGCGGGGAAGTTGGGTGATCGGCTTCTGTACAGATGGGGGCAGGCAGAAAACACGATCAGAAATCCAGGCAGGGGTCGGGCGCTTGGCGTCGGTCCAGAGTGGGTCAGAGGCGAGAAACACGGTCGTGAGTCTAGGCAGAGGTCAGGCAATTGGCGTCAATCCAGAAGGGGGGCAGGCAGAATCTCGGAGTCTAGGAAACGTAGCAGAGGTCAAGACACAGATAAACACACACCGGGAAAAACACTCAAACTCAGGGCAATCCATGAAGATCTCTCAGTGGTCGAAGAGCAGAGTTGACTGATATAGGGAAACTGAAACCGGGGAAAACACGACACAGTTGGAAGTGGAGTGTCCAGAACAGCAACCAGTACGGCCAAAAAAACTGGTTGACAGGACGCGAAACCTTGGGGAAGCCAGAACCCCCAGATGGACGTGGCTGAGATGACGATGGGGATTCCTCAGTGCTATCCATGACAAGACCCCATATAATCACTTCAACAACATTCCTGAGAAGCTTGAAAAAGATCCACCAAATACTTTTTAAGTTATCGCGCTAATGAGATCAGTGCCTGCTGTAACAGACAGAACCCCGTACACAGGCTTGAGATGCAACCAGCTTTTATTTGGTGCTTTGGGTGAACGAGCAGACGTGGAACAGGCAGCAGTGTAGTTGTTATCCAGAAACCAGGTCGGCACTGGGAAGGCTTGGTAACAGGATAGCAGACTCAGGCTCATGAGGCTTAAGCATGGTGGTTCGGATCTAGACAAAGAACACAGGTAAGATTGCACAGCATGTCTCATCTAAAAGGGCCAATACCTCACGTCGATCCACTGGTCGTGCTGGGTTAAGTAGACCGTTGTTAATGGTCACCAGCTGTGTCTTCTGACTAGGAAGGGCATGGAATGGGTGTGATACCTTCAGAGGGAGAGGCAGCCCTGTCCCAAAAACACATTTATTCCCCATCTCGGGGTATACAAATAAAAATATTCTGAGAAATACAATTGAAATGATAAAAGACCAAAAATTCTACATCAAATTTAGCCATGTTTGACTCTATTATGGCAGAAAGCTCTCAGACTTTCTCCAGATAATGCTCTAACCCGTGCTTTTGAGTCCTCTCATTACTGCCACTTCAAAACCATCATCACATCAAACTTAGCACTTGCATTTAAAAAGCCTATGGTACAAGTCAGCAAAGAGCTCTCATGTTGCTGTTTATTCATCTAACATTGTGGGGTTTTTTTCAATGAAAATGATGTTGGGAAAGTCTAGCAAACATTATGGTCCTTTATGACATCAGATCTTACCAATTAAAAGTCCATGTTACTATGGAAAGTGAGCAGAAAGCATACCATTAATGATTTTCCCTTCCCAAGGGCCAAATCATTTCTAGAGAGCCTGCAGGGTTTAAAACATTGTCTTTGCTTGATGATAATTGTGTTTGTGTGAAAACAAGACAGATATTGCTAGAGTTTGGTTTTTAAGAATCACATTTTTACCAGTAAAAAGCATGATTATTCTACTGGCCTTATGTGTAAACAAAGAGATTCTGGGTAACCAGAAATAATGGCTCGATTGCTAGATATATTTTTATAATAACTGAAAGCATAATCAGTGTGTCAACAGCTAATTAGTTTTGAAATTAGTTGGTGAAAGTTCAAGTGTCCAGACGCCATACTTTAAGTTTTAAGCTATGATGATTCAGTGCTGCCCATCTGCAAGGGGAAAACCTTCCACATTTCTTCCAAAACTATCCAGTTCTAACATGGAACGTCACTCAACTTCACTCAAGTTACAGGTCTTTGACATGAGTGGAGAGAAAAGGGCCTTTCTTGAAAGCCAACCCTTAAAGGTTTTATCCAGGCTTGTGGTTCCTGTACACACATGGCATTTGGAACTTCAGGAAAGTATAACGCCTAATTATGCTGGAACATTAAAAACATTCATGCATTCTCTCAGAATGCCACATTCATAGTTCATAGAAAATAAGAAGATCCGCATTTGTAGTAGTGTCACGTCCAGCTGCGTCCGATCCTCGTGTGTGCCACACCCTCTCATTAACCTCACATTGATTCCCAGTGTTTTACAGCTGTTTTCAATTGTCCATATTAGTTCGATGTATTTAAGTCCACGTCAGAGTTTGTTTCCCAAGGTCTGTCATTGTATTGTTATTGTACTGTGTGTGTGTAGTTGTTCTGAGTTTCATTGTTGTTTTTCCCTTATGTTCCCACATTAAACCCTTTTGTTTTGCCTTTCCTTTGCCTGCTTCCCTGCCTCGCAGCTCGTAACAAGTAGACCTAATGGCAGCCGTTGATATTTCTTAAGTCTTGGTTGCGTAAGAATAGTAGACTCCACTGATGAAACCATTTTATATTTGGAGTATTTACAGTGCCACATTTAGAAGGAGCTCAAAAGATGTCCGAAAGGTGAGTTTCAAAACATTAATTATGGAAACATCCGTTTCAAACAATATATCTTTCCATGAATCCACCAAGTAGCCTAATCACTGTGCACTTAATAGTGAAATGCTGTATATAGTCATCATGCAATCTTTGGAATTCTGCATTTACTAATTTTCTGTTTAAGAATGCATGCACAGACGTATTTCCAAAATGAGTAATATGAGTGCCTTCACAATGCATAATGTTGCCTATAAATCATTCTGAGCGCACATAATTTGAGAATGTCGTTAAAAAGGCAGTCTTGGTGGCAGGGGCGGCATGAGGCGGGGAAAATTAGGATGATTCCAAGGGCTCCTGAGTGACAGGGGACCTAGAAAATTTGGAAAATAGCTGGATTAGGGGGCCCAATATGACAAGCCTTTATGGGACCCAGAATCTCTAGCAAATGCCCTTGCCCGGTAGCATTTGTTTTTTCTGCCAGCGCCAGTAAAAATATGACAGATGGGGGGGGGGGGGTCATTCATTAAATCATAAACCAGCGTGCCCCCAGCACCACCCACTAAGGACACTTTTAATTCAACTTATTATTATTTTTTTAAATAAAGACGTTCATCCTAAAACAAATACACCAATCTCTCCCTGGAGCCTGGCTGCGGATCATAATTAATGTTTTGAGTCTCATAACATTAATTATGGAAACATCAGTGCAAAGAAAAAAAAAACCACTACACACACACATATGTAGTGTGTGTGTGTGTATACATATGTATACACACCCACTCATATATATGTAGTATGTATATGCACACACACATTTGTATGTATGTATGTATGTATGTCTAGTGTGTGGTGGTTTCCATTCCAATTATTTTCATTACTGCAAACAGAAATAAGGACAAAAATTAAGCACCTCCACATGGGATCCTTTTACTCCACTATATCTACCAAAGCATTGTTTGATCAGTTTATGGCAGTGAATGTTTACTACTAAATCTTAAATTTGTTTTGTGAATGGCTCTAAAAACAGAATTACAGATATTAAAGTGCACTTAACAACTGGAAAGACCCTAATATTAAGTTATGTTCAACAAAATTAAACAGGTACCGTAAATTATGATATTTTAACCTGTGA
>JABFEA020000038.1:23851330-23867759 GCA_019775915.2 Cyphomyrus plagiostoma
GAAAGCTTTAAAACAACAATATTATATAGGGGTTGAATAATTGTGACATGGCAATCTTAACAAAATATACTGTTACAAACAAATACTACATCATACATTTTCTGTGTTGATTTTATGTATTACTAAACTCATTAAGAAGCCATCCAAAGCAGAATCCTACACTTTGAAAAGACTACACTTTTTTATATATAAATCCTTAAAACTCTTTAGGGGTTGAATATTTCCGATTGCAAGTGTATACAGTATGCTGTAGCCCCTTAATATGCTCCAGCCTCAGTAATACCCATATATATGCTGTAGCCCCTTAATATGCTCCAGCCTCACTAATAGCCATATATATGCTGTAACCCCTTAATACGCTCCAGTCTCACTAATAGCCATATATATGCTGTAGCCCCTTAATACGCTCCAGTGTCACTAATACTCATATATATGCTGTAGCCTGTTAATATGCTCCAGTGTCACTAATACCCATATATATGCTGTAGCCCCTTAATACGCTCCAGCTTCACTAATACCCATATATATGCTGTGGCACCTTAACACACTACAACCTCACTAATATCCATATATACACAATCTAAAATTGTATGGGCATATTCAGATCTGTGTGTGTGAATGTATGTTTGTAGTTGTGATGTACAGATATATTTGTTTATAATGTATGCTCGCTTTCCTCTATAATTTGATAAAAGCTCTAAATTT
This sequence comes from Cyphomyrus plagiostoma, assembly GCA_019775915.2. NCBI lineage: Eukaryota > Metazoa > Chordata > Actinopteri > Osteoglossiformes > Mormyridae > Cyphomyrus > Cyphomyrus plagiostoma. The sequence goes on from JABFEA020000038.1 coordinate 23,852,036, forward strand.
GAACTGTATAACAAACCAATGGCAAACAGTAATTTTAATTTGTGCCCTAAGGAATAGTAGTTACATGCCATCTATTTTAAAATTAAAATTCACTGCTAATTTGCCATGACATGAAATCCCTCTTACACATCTTGTTTTTTTTTTTTTTTTATCCAGAAGCAATTTAATGCAGTCAGTTCATCCAGTAGGAAGACCATTTTATATATGAAACACTGCTTTAATAAGCAATTGATTTAATAAGTAAGGATGTTTTCTAGACATCCAAGTTCAATAAACATTCATCTAATTAGGGTCACAGTGATGTAAGGCATTTTCTGGAAAGCACAGGGCATAAGGTGAGGTGCATTCTGGGAAAAATGCCAGCCCATTATAGGGCAGTGACAGAAGAGCCACAAATTTACCTAAACAATGTGGCCTAGGATCATTTTAAAATCTGTGGCTTGACAGAAATGTGCACTGGAGTTAGTTTGAGGCACCATATATATGGATGGATTCTATACCCGGCTCTGCCTCTCTGTCTGTAGTCTGCATGTTCTCTCTGTAATTGAACGATTGCTCTCTAATTCCTCTGGTTTCCTCCCACCAGGCCGATCCCTCAGGAGGTGTAAGGCAACTTATCTGGGCCCCCAGCTGAGGCCATTGTAATCCAAGTGAAGTGCACTACTGGGCTTGCTACTGCTTGGTCATTGTAATACAGACACAACCATAATGAAGAATAATAATTATGACTGATTGCTGACAGTCTACAGTTTGAGCTTTCTGGATTAACTAATGCCACATAGTAGCTTGGCCACGCAGGTTACATTAGCCTAGGCTATGTGATTACATGTCCAAGACAGAATTAAGTATATTTCCAGTGTATATTTAGTAGGAGTGTAACAGTATGCAAAATTCATAGTTCGGTACAAACCTCAGTTTTGGCTTCATGGTTTGGTTCAATTTCGGTACAGCAAGGAAAACCAAATTTGTTTAGAAATTATTACTAAAATGGCAAACAAAAAAACAATTAGGAATAGCTGTAATTCAAAGGCAATGCTTTTATGGATATGCCTCAATAACAAAACCTTGGAGATCGATTCACGTGTTCTGTCTGCCTGAGTATGATTGCATATCTGTAGCAATAAACAGCCCTAAAGCCCACAGTTATTCTTCAGCCCAGTCTGAATTTCCTGGTGAAAGTGCCTTCGACGCCACAGGGAGGCTAAGCTACAGAGCCTTTTCTGGCTTTGCTCCGGTCACACACATCCTCAGATGATGTCTCAAATGAGTTAGCATGTACTGTATGGTGTGTTTGCAGCAATATACCCCATTTCAGTATAACAGAGCCAACATACAGTCTTGGTCCTAACAACTACTCTCTCCCCAGTGCTCTTTTACTTTTCTGGGAAACCAAAATCTTCCCAAATCATCGATTATAATTGACTGTAACAAACATTAGCCATAACCAACTCATAGCGACAGTTAGCATAATGCTTTCTGTATGGAGCATCTAGGTATAAATTTATGTTCCTCCCACGTAGATTGTGTGTGACAAACCAAAAATGATGTACCGAACATACATGACATTGCTTGTTCTGTTATATCTTTAATATTTAGCCAAAATTATGTATTCAAATGAAATGTGGCTGCATACAATCAAAGAAAAAAAAAATAGCAGTATTTGGGCTGTCATTATAAAGCTTCAGCTGGACGCTGTAGAGGGTGGTGCCACTGTGGCAGCAACAGTCGTACTTCCCTAAAACATGCAGATTATCAGACCACTACCTATAATTTGCCCTTAGTGTGTAAATTTATGTGTGAGCCTGTGCACTATGATGGATTATAATACGGTCCAAGGTGTCCCCTGCCTTGTGTCCAGTGATAAACTGTGATAAACTCCAGGTTAACAGTAAGACCCTGTACAGATTAACTGTTATGCATGATGGATGGATTTGCTTAATTACCGTTCCTCTGTCTTTGGGCCCCACTCGACATTTTGGGTGTGTGAAGTACAAAAAGAAAGTTTAACACAGATGAACGCAACTCCTACGCGATGCACTTTTCAGCCCCTGCTGTTGTATCGTGATATTTGATGACTCCTATACCGCTGCTGCATTTAGTGGCAGGAAATGATTGATGGGGCGCAAATAAGCCAGCAGTTTTCCTCACTGACCTTCTGTGCTCACGTCTGTTATGAACACTACAGCACAGCAGAGTAAAACATTGTTTGATTGAGTAAAACGTGTGTACAGTACATTAACTGGGCAGCCAAGTGCTATATATGCACTGTGCATGAGGGTGGAGTGGGCGGGTTCTCCTTGTGCTTTCTCTGCAGTCCAAATACAGACAATGGGTCTCTAAATTGCCTGCACATTGTGTGTGTGTGTGTGCGTGCGTGTTTGGGGGGGCTGCAATGGGCATTTAGGGAGAACCCAGCCTTCTCACCTGTGCTGGAAGAAGCTGTTGTTTAAAATAAACTGCTCACCAGCATAATAGATAGATAGACAGACAGACAGACAGACCATACTATATTGGGCCAAGAATTGTTAACCCTGCTATATTAAACACACACACACACACACACACACACACACACACACACACACACACACACACAGCTTTGTAATTATATCTTTGTGGGGACTCCCCATTCATTTCTATGGAGAAAACTCTAATCCCAGCATGACAACCTTAACCCCTACCCAGCCCTAACCTTAATCACAAGTAACCAAACAAAATACAAGACTTTTGGTATTTTGTGTGTGTGTGTGTGTGTGTGTGTGTGTATAACCTACTGCTTCCCTATGTTGTTTAGCTGCTTTACTTATATAAGTGCTCATTGTGCAGGTAGGTGACATTCAGGTATTGCAAGTCAGTGGTGCCATTTTGCCTAAACGCACTGGAATGCATCGGTGATTTGAGCCTGAGCTGACACGTTCACTGCCAGTGGCCCTTCCCCTTCTGAAGAGTGCCTGCACTGACAGCTGTCTTATGACGGATGTGTCATGGCTGTGCCTGTGCATTTCACTGGGGTCCCATACTGCAGCGGGCCCTGCATCAATGCAGTGATAGATTACACCATCTCCCTTGGCCTGGTTTTCTTCCCATTAATTCTGCTTCTATACCATCAGTGGCACTGATAATACAATGTTTACTACAGTGACGCTGACTTTTTTTTATTATTTATCTAACAAAAAGGGGTGATTTATTATCTTGAAAGTCACTTTTGACGTTGGCGACATTCCAGTATGTTAACAGATAGCCCCTTTGAAAAAGCAGCTAAACCTTAGAAGGTGCATCATGTATTAAACATTATACCCTTAATTAAATGCAGTGGTGTGTCAGTCTTATGCAGACTATATTGACAGAGCTGATTGTCAGTCTTATCTAGCGGGGGGGAGGTGAAGGCACCATCAGTATTTAATTTTGCAGTAATTTGTTATTTGCATATGTCCTGCCACAAGAGCAAAACACCATATGGTCCAGCGTTAGACACTTGGTGCCCAGAGGGGCCAGGGGTTGGGAAAATATTTTGGTCATAAGTCACATCATGTAATTCATCAGGGTGCTATATGCGTGCTTTTAATATCTTTATAATGGGCCTACCTATTACAGAGCTCTGTTATTCTTCGGAAGTTCAGGATTAGCTTCAACTAGTGCAGATCAACAAGAGGAAGTTTAAAATCAAATGAAAAATTAAGTGGTCAAGGAACTAGATTCCGAGCAGTGAGCTGGAACAGTGCCATATAAGTTAAGTAAAATCAATGCCCACTTTATTATAAAAGATGGAGGTTCTTGTACAACAGAGAACCATAGTACACCCACTACATTCAGAGCTGATACATTATGCAAGTAAACTGTCAGGTACATTACTGCAGCCACATCTACACAATCATTTAATTTTTTAACGACTCGTCATTTTTTACTTTTTCGTACTTTCATTCTTCACATCGTATGAAGAACTGGAGGCGTACAATTAGTTGCTTTTGTCTATTGATGCGTGGCTTGTGGTGACATGCCTGCACTCTGCATCCCTTTTATGATATTGTGTGCAGTATATATATGGAAAAGCATCCCAGAAGAATTACACTGCATACACTGGTTCACCTAATCACATGGTTTTGGCCTGCAGGTGAAAGTAAGACTTTCTGGAGGAATCCCATGTAAAAGCCCTGGGACAGCATGCAGTCCTCAAATACACACAGCCTGGGGGCTTCATACAGCAATTTGTACAACTCACTGTGATACCACCATGCCCCATGTCACATGCAAAGGCAGTGTGGATCTCTTTTTGTGTCTTTGTCGTCCCCCCCCCCCCCCTTTATTTTTTTAAACCAGATCAGTCAAGAACAGGATTGGAGCTCCTGGCTGTTCAGCCCAATCCAAGCAAAACACAGGGCATCCAGTGACTAGTGCCCCAGAATTTAAATGGAAGAAGATCTGGCCAATCCTGTTTGGTCTGTTCCTGAAGGGAGGAGCCTAACATTTAAAAGCTGGCTGTGTCTGAGTGTCTGGGTGGGAGAGATACGGTTGTGTTGTCTCATTTGCTGAATTTGTTCTCTGCTCTTCTCCTCCTGTATCCTGCAACCTCCTGTGTTCCCAGCATCCATTCATCACCACTGCCGTATGTTACATTAGTCTGTATCCCATATCACAGGCTCTAGCCTGCATGCCTGCCTGATTTCTCCCAGCCAGCACATCCACAGTCACTTGTTGTCCCTCCCGATCCCATATTTTCATCCCAAAAACAGCCTGCCTAGACCAGAGTCAAGTATAATAGATACTCAATCTTGTCCATTCAATGCTAATTTTTCCACAGCTTCGCTAATGTACTAATGTCCATTCAGAAGACTTTTAAATAAATTGGAAACAAACTATTATTGAGAATTCCTTATTTGAATTTTAAAAATTCCCCCAGTGATGTTTTTGTAACTCCTACTTCAGTTTTAAGCTTCATGTAAGAACTGTGTCCAGACGTATAACTTCCTCGTCAGTTAATGATTTTGAGAAGAAGATCACTGTCTGTCTCACCTCTAGTTTATGTGAACTATTTTATAAATATTTTTTATAAGCTCTTATATAAAAAGTTCCTTGGCATTTCTGCCCTGACTTCCGGTTGGTGTTAGCTATGGCTTAAGGAATGCATTATGTACTTTTAAGAGCGACTTTGCACCTAACTACACTTCTCATGTGAATATATTTCTGAGATACTGATTCAGTAGGCCCCGCTCTCTTTGTGAGCGTACCTATTAAAGACATCCTTTGTGTGCTACTCACTGAAGGCAGATCTAGATGGGTGTACAGGATACATGACTTATCTGCCAATGAGTTGAATAGATTTCCTGTTAATTTGATTTATTAATTTTACTTATTTTTCTTATTTCCCCAGTTGGCCTCACAGCTTCAGATGTGAGTAATAATGGATGCTATTGACTCTTATCATTCTAATGAATCAGAGAGTGCTGATGAACATCAAATAATTACTATGCAGTGCATTGAACAAAAACAAAGTGTTTTTTTTTTGTCAGTGATTTCATTCAACATATGTTTTGTATGTAATTATGATAGCCTTAATAATATTTCCTCATGGGTTATTGAATAATTCATTGGCTGTAGCTCCCATTACAAAAAATTCCTGTTACTGAGATGTTGAGAGACCTTGCCGATAGCATATCCTGTTACATTATGGTCAGAATCTGGGAAAGACACAACTTGGCCATTTTGACTCTGGAAAATAACATTTACTAAGGACATGTAATTAACATCTGACAGACAAAAGTGGTAGCTTTTATTCCCAGTGCATGATTTATATATATTTAAATGCAGAAATTGACAATGTTATAACCAGGGCTGGACATAACTGGTACGCAACTACGTATTGACCTTCAAAAACAATACGTGCGACAATCGATTGTGGTAACATTGTAAATGCGTACTTATTTTATGTGCATTTGCACTGGTATGAAAACAAAATATAATGCATTTTAATCTGTATATGCTAACTTTGCTTCATCTGTACAGGTTAAAACACAGTGCAGATGCACATACAGTATGTAGGCATTTGCGCTTTTATAAAAAATCTATTGCAACACGTATCGTTTTTAAGGATGAGTGCGTACTTGCATGCCAGTTATATGCATCCCTGGTTATAACTGATATTTGAGACAAGCCATGCAAGTAGTAGAACAGGTGTTCAAGTAGCAAGATTTTCAAGTAAGGAGCTGAAATGCCAGCGTATTCTAGGGCACCATCACCCACCACAGCCAGTGTGGGACACCATTTCACCTAACTGAGCTCTCATATGCGAATAGTTATAGTGACACAATAGGGTTGTGCAAATCTTTTTGAGGGTTATTGGGGTGGGACGATGACGCAATGGCGAGCACTGTTTTCTCACCCCTCTGGGACAAGGGTATGATTGTCTACCAGGGCCCCATGTGTGTGGAGTCTGCATGTTCTCCCTGGGTTGTTGTGGGGTTTCCTCCAGGTACTCTGGTTTCCCCCCACGGTCCAAAAACATGCTGAGGCTAAATGGCATTGACAAATTGCCTATGTGTGCGTGTGTGTGTGTGTGTGTGTGTGTGTGTGTGTGTGAGTGAGTGGTATGTGAGCGTGCCCTGCAATAGGTTGGTGCCCCATCCTGGGTTGTTCCCTGCCTTGCACCCATAGCCTCTGAGAGAGGCTCAGGACCTCCTGTGACCCTGAATAGGATAAGCAGTTTCAGAAAATGGATGGATGGATTATTAGGGTGGATTATGAGTTTTAAGGGTGACAGCAGCTCCTGTTGATATCGCTCAAATATATAAATCATTATGTTATGTACTGAAATCTATGCTATTTTTCAGACAAAGTTGGAGGGACCATACGCAGCTACTGAATTTTAATATGTAGTGTTTTTTTTACTAGTGCAATAAATATTGTCTCTGGCAACATCACCCCCGGTTATCTTTTCTGTATCTCACCTCAACTTTTATTGGCCGATTGATGTACATTTTGGGAAACTTTCATTAAAATCTGGAAAATTCAGCGACAATCGATCATTTGTTCCTCAAGGTCTATCTTGTATTGTGTGAAGTTAATGCTGTAAATATTATTTTCATTTTCATTAAAGATTACTTAGGTGTCTTCTTTCATGTGTTGTCATGATCTCTCTGTGCAATGTAGCAGTTAAGACAAAATATAAATGCACCATCAATGCAGTGCTATATAGTACAATATAATGCTTGGTTATACATCATTGCATATAAGATTTACGTAATGGTCTTTATATGTTAAATCCATAATGTATAACAATGCATTATACTGTACTCTATAACACTATTATTTTATATCTGGGAATGAAAATATATTATTCTTAAATATGATCTCAGGTTGAGACTTTAAAAAGTCTTCATTCAAAATGATTAAAAAGCCACAAACCTTTATCACTATCAATCTGTGTGGCTAATTTAATTACTTAAGCTGATTTTGTCATTTTTCTTCTTTCTTTAAGCTTTTGCTGCGAGTAGCAGTGTTAGCCTTATCTGGCTTAGAACTGAAGCCGCATAACTAATGGTGAAAGGAGAATCGGCAAAACAAACAATTTGTCTACATGACACAATCCCAAATGTTGCCACAGCATAGCTATGCTGTCACTGATGTATAGCTCTGTGTAACACAATCCATTAGAGCTATACAGCTCAAGAGGATGAATTCCTCAATCCTCTGATCACAATCATTCTGCGATATCATGCTGGAGACTCCTTAGAAGAATAAGCAAGACAAAAAGCTTTATCTAATGAAAAAGGACACACTGCAATTAATCAAGCTCCATCATGGGTTTTTCAGTTTGGAGCAATTAAATTCTGCATCACTTTGACTAGTAATCTAATAAAAGTATGTGTATAAGTAAAGAGGATTTTCTTGTTCATTTAGACATGAAAATATGTAGTGTTACAATACGCTTTTTTTGTTTTCATTTATCTAAGCATCCTGCCAAATGGACAGTTACACATAGTCTCTGTCTCAAATGCCATTGTAATCCACTAAATCATTCAAGTCATGAACAGTTAGACACAGCTAAGCAATTTGATGGATGGACATTAGATAGCTAAACTGTAATGATGTGAGCTGACTATTAGACCCCTAATGTTGGGTGCTATGGTTCATTTTTCTTAGCTTGCGGCCAACTTTGCAACTGAACCTTCTCCCAGATGCCTCCTCTTCACTTGCCGTTGACCATGGCAGAAAAATGATGTCAAGTTGAAAGTCATTAACATCTTCTAAATAACTACCCACTCTTCTGCTGTAGATTACATGTCTGTGTGCTTAATTATACACCTCTGTCAGCAATGAGTTTGGCTTAATTGGTCAATTCCTCTAATAGGGATGTTCACATACTTTTGGCCATATAGCATATTTAATCCAAATAGTGTATTTAAGCAAAATAGATTTTTGCAAGATGGTGCCTTTGAGGAACAGTCGGTCATTAGGAGAACATTACAAAGAGATGAATGCAATGCACGCATGGAAATCTGATAATCACACCTGCATCTGTCCTCAAGGTCTAATAAATAACCCTAAGTATAACTTACCAAAAATATGTAAATAAATCATTTAAATGTACATATCAAATATAAGTTATGGTATAAATTTTGCAATTTAAAAGTCAAACATGAACAAATTAGGTATGTCCTTGAGAAGTTAACATCAAAGCGGGGCAACCAGGAACAAGAGCTGTCTAGACATGAATGATTCTCAGCAGAAGTAGCATCATCAAACTGACGGTTAATCACCAAGGTGACTCCCTGTTGCTGAGTACAGGAGGCAGGAGCCCACATGTAGTGATCAGAATCCATTATACAGCCTTGCTGCTTTGACTGGCCATGCATATTTTTTTCCGTTCCATATTTTCTTTTCCTCCAACAATACCCTTTAAATTGCACATTTAAATGCACAAATAAATAATATGTGCTCCAATTAAGAATCTGTGAAGGACCTGCTAAGATCAGTTATCCTTCGGAACATCTACATTGACTTTTGAAGTTTGTTTCTATTTCCTTCTCTGTTTTAATGGGCATTATTGCTTATCTCTTAATGTAAAGCAACACCTGTGTCTACAGCTGTACATACTTTGACACACAAGCACATTATCTGATTAATCAACATATATCTGCTCTATTTGAAAACCTGGAGCCTTCCAAAACCAGAGTAGCAATCTGGCCCAGTATATGTGATAAGAAAATCAAGTTATGAAATTCCCTTTCATGTTCTACTCTGCTGTTTATTGCATCTTACAACAGTGTGCCTTGCTAGTGGCCAAATCACGGAGACTGAGGCAATCGGATTTTGTTTTACGACCTAAATCAGTATTTGGCCGGACAAGCAGCCACACGAAGATTCACTTCTGTCACAGCTTCTTCCATTTGGGGACCATCGTTCTGATTGAGGTTTGTTGCCGTCCCTCAGCATCATGTATTTCTTCCTAATGTTCTGCTGACAGATAGCACAACTCTTCAAAAAGTGACACAGAGAACTGTTTTGGAACAGATTATTCTCAGTGTTAAAATCAGACCTCCTTGTTTACCAAAGTAGTAAAATGGATTATTTATTTTTATAATTTCTCTTGAAGTAACTCGCTTGAGGGGAAAATCGTTTTTCACATATGACCCCTAAATGTTTCATTATCCCACACGATTGTGACCCCCTGTATCTGCATTTTCTGGCCGTGACCTTATGTAGCCCTCTGTACCTGCTGCTTTTTCGGTCCATTGATTGAAATAATTGCACAATTATATTGAAGTTAAATCAAATTATATACAGTTTCTGTTAGTGGCTGCAAATAAATGCAGGGGAAAACATTCTACTGGCACATAACACAGTCTAAAGGAATTTAATGGGCAAAATTTGGAAAAATGTAGGAAAGCAGAAAATGTGCAAATACACAGAAAAGTGCATGCATATCAAATGAGGGTTCAGATCTGGCCTGCTGTGTGTCAAGAAAAAGAACTTTTGAGTTATTTTGTCATCTGTGAAATGAAAAATGTGATTTACATTCCAGAAGTAATATGAAGATTTAATTAAAATTTAATTAGATTTATTTTTCTAAATCTAATACACTGATGAATTTTACAACTGAGTTTATCTAAATGGGACATGCTTTTTGCCTTTACAATATTTTAAATCAAATAAATTATATTATTATGTAAGAAATAAGTAATTATATACTTAAGTCATTTGTCACTTTAATGGAACAAAACTAATCTATTTTCTTACATCCCACAGAGATTGGAATGAAATTTTGTAGTTTGTTAAAATTTTGGTTGCCAAAGAAGTCATATTTCTTATACACAACTTGAAGCATAAAGCATAATAGTGATGGTCACACGGAGAGGATGCAAGTGCTGAGATGGCTATTTAAGGTAAAAAGCACACATTGTGGTCGAAAAGGAGACAAAGTCAAAATAAGCCAAGAAAGGTCCAAGTCCAAGGAATAGAAAACACGGTCATACACAACACAAGAATATATATCATTGTAAATGGGTATGGCGCAGGCAGTCAATACCTGACATTGAGCTAGTGAAGTACCCAGCTAATAACAATTCAGGAGATGATGATTGATTTAGGTGAGGCGGTTCTGATGAGGCTGGACGCAGCAGTGGTTGGTCCGATGCAGGCGTGACAATGCCCACCTGCATAGACACACATGGCTTGCAAAGTCCAAGGAGGTTGGTGCTGTGGGTAACCATGACGATAAGGGGCCACACGCGGCTCCCAAACTCCAAGGAGGTTGGCGCTGCGGGCAACCATGAGGATGAGGGGCCACACACATCTTGCAAACTCCGAGGGGGCTGGCACTGTGGGCAATGATGAGGGGCCACACACAGCTCGCAAAGTCTGAGGAGACTGGTGCTGTGGGCAACCACGAGGATGTGGGGCCAAGTGATCAGGGTGTCATTGGTGGAGACTGTCAACCAGGGATGCACACACGCTGTAAAATCATTCTGGAACATAGTCTTCCCAGTCTAGCAGGTCCTCAAGGAACCCTACGGCACCTGGAGTCCATCATTGAGCATACTGAATACACTAATTCTAGATGGCTCTGTGAGACTAAAGAACACAGGTTTCATCAAGAACACATGAAAGGTAGGTGATATACGGTACTGGCAAGGAAATTACAAGTAGTATGTGACAGGATTAATGCAATATAAAACTTTGAAATGGCTGATATAATTGGGACTGGGTTTCTGGGTTTATATCCCATATTGAAAGTCAGACACATTGGTGAAAAAGTGGCATGGAATGGTGACTATGGACATGAAATACTTCTGGGTAGTGATGGCCTGTTGCAGCTGAATATGGGCCTTCCCTCTTACCTGTGCATTTCATTGGAACCAGTCATCCAGTTCTGGAATTTCACATAATTACATTTCTCAGGGGAATAAAGGTGACTGGTACCCTAATACACACTGGAAGGGGATCAGTTTAAGGGAGGTGTGATAGAATTCAGACCACGGGAGAAATTGGCTCAAAATCGGTATTGATACAGGAACAAACCAGATCATTGGATTGGGGGTGGTTGTCACAGTTCTAGTTTGGGACAGAGGACCCAAATGCAGTGCAAACAAGAAGCCAAAACAATAGACAGGGATCAAAGGACTGGAAACATAAGTCATAAAGCTGGAGAATCTATCCTTGGAGTGAGGGGACAGACACACACTCAGGAGGACATAGGGAGCTCATTACACTCGGGCATGACTGGATCAGCACTCATAAAGGGAAAAGGATCGAAGAGAACGAGCACATGATACCATACAAGGAAGCAGAGAAAAGTGGGTTAGATAAACAGAATGAAACCTTTCAATGACTAATCCGGTTCTATACTAAAATGGTTGTATATTAAAAGTAGTTAGATCTAAAAACAGAACTTTGGTGAGCTTGATTGTGCAAGAGAGTGTGATTACTATGAGCAGTCTGGGCTCTTCCTTACATTGATATGTAGACACATCCTTCCCTACCCTGAATGTACGTTGTGGTCTTTGATCCATAACAATATCTTTGGGAATCCTGAACAACCTAAAAACTTAGTCAGACAAACATTCAAGACATTGAGAGGGGCAACTGAGGAATAAGTATCGAATGGCACATTTTAGAAAATTGATCAACAATCACACATACTGTAGTCAACCCCTTTCTAGGGGGTAAGTCAGTCATAAGGTATATAGCAATGTGAGACAATGGTCTCTGTACCAGTAAAAATGGTGCCAGGAAAGGCATCAGAAACCTTTGCTTGGGCACATGCAAGACAGGTGAGTATCTTGTCTCATACATCATCCAGCAGGTTACCAGAGCTCAGTGAGATAAGGAACCATTGTATTAGTTGGGAATGAATCACTAAGAGTACATATTGCTTCCCCACAGGAGGCCCTGGGTTAGTTTGAAGGGAGCCCATAATCTCCCAGTATTATGTGGAGGTTTATGTAATTGGGACAGGGCATCAGCTTTGGTATTCTATGATACTGGCCAATAAATAACAATTAAACAGAATCGGATAAAGAACAAAGCCCACTGAGCTTGTCTAGGATTAAGATGTTTGGCATCATGAATAAGGTTGAGTTGATCGGTGAGCACTAAGGAAGGGGAGTTGCTCCACTCTTCTAAGACTAGCAACTCTGTCTCCATCATAAGCATTCAGCAAGAGTAATTTCGTGAGCAAATAGCACATAGGTGCAGTTTGCATGGTTAACCATTGCATTGGGACAGCATACGTCAGATACATCCACTTTCACCAGTGGTCAGTGTGGGATCATGTTGCTTGAGGATCAAGGCAGAGGTGATTAGTTCAGTCAGTTCCTGGGAGACGGCTTGCCTCCCCTATCCAGGCGAGTCCTTGGTTCTTCTGCTTAGACACTTAGTTGTCACTGAGCAAAAGAGGAGCTAAATTTTTGAATGAAACTTTAATAAAAGTTAACAAAGTTATTCTACTGGCGTAAGAGTAAGCCATTCCCATACTGCTTGAATCGTGGCTTCCTCCTTACTCTGGTTCTAAGGCTTATCCCAGGAAAGAAATGGTCTGGTAATAGAACTAAAATTTATCAGCCTTGGCAAATAGGGTAGTGTTACTGCAATCATCAAAGTACTTGGGCAACTTGATAATGCAACTTGTTAAGGGAACAGATAAGCAAGTCATCAATGCAGACTATTAAAAATTCATTATCATGTATAAGAAGACCTTATTCATGAAAGACTAGAAAACTTCTGGGGCCTTGGCTAACCCATATAGCATAACCAGATACTCATAATACCCCTGAGTAGTCACAAAAACTGTCTTCCATTCTTCCTCATCCCTGATCCAAATGAGGTTGTAGGCATTTTCAGGTCCATTTTGTTAAACATATTAATGGCAATGGATATCGGATCTTCACGGTTATGTTCTTAAGAGGATGGTTTGCAAGGGCAAAGGCCACTAGCCTTCTTTTTGACAAAGAAGAATCCAGATGCAGCAGGAGACATTGCGGGTCAGAAGATTCCTGATCTGAACGGTTCCTCTATATGCTGATCTATAGCTTGGTTTTCAGGAACTCAGGTTCCTGTGGAATATACCCCATACTTCAATCTGTTTAGTCTGCCCAAAGTGTCTAGTCTCCTCTGTCATTGGAGCTGGGATTGTGCAATAGATCTGTTACCTGGTTTAACATCCCCCGCCCCTGAGGTTGGATTTATCTTTCTTCATCTCATAGACTTGTGGACTTTCCACCTGTGTAGCTCTACAAGGAACAGACAGACAAAACCTCCAACATGTGTCTCCCCACGCCATTAACTCCCACTTTCCCTATGAAATTTAATAGCCATGTTTTAACTGCCAGGGTCCTGGGATAACATGTCCCAGGAAGAAACCAAAACTAGAAACTGGAACTCTTTTTAATGGAAGACTAAGGTAGACATGGTAATGGGTTGGGTCTGGTAAGGTAAGAGGCTATTCCCTGATGGTTTACCAACTGGCTTGCAGGCATCCAAAGGTGATGGACATGGGAACCTGAAGTTTGATAGGTCATCTTCTGAGCTCCATGAGCTCACTTCTCTCTTCCTCAGGGCTTAGCATACATGACATCGATGAGAAAAGGGGTCAGGTTTGTTTTTTTCTCACAATAACTTGTCTACCACCACCAACAATCACATATAACTCTCCAGGTCCCGTTCATTCCCAAGACAGGCCATCGTTGCTCGTAAATGAGAATTTAGGCCCTGTCAATAGGCAATTAACAATGAGGTGTCATTCCATCCACTCCCAGCATCCACAGTCTTAAACTCCAGGGCATACTCTGAAGTGGGGAAGTACCCTTGTTTTATTCCAGTGTCCTTTCCAGGGGATGGATGAAGGGGAGCTGTACTGCCTCCCATCCCTGGGGGGCCAACTGGTTGGTGCCTGGGAGAACATTCAGGCGGATGAGTGTGGTAGTCGATCACACATGCAATCACATTTCACAGCAAAGGTGACATGGTTACGACATGTACTGTTTGCAATTTAAATATACGCAAATACAGATATTAATGAATGTGTGATTTACATATTGTGTGGTGCAAGGCATGCCGTTAAACTGTGCAATTAGTCCTGCTGACCATGCCTGTGGCATCAGAATATTATGTATAACTTTATTTTTGAAATATATTATTTGAATATTCAGCATTCAGATATATAAGTAAACAAAAAATAAAATGTCTTGGAAAAGTTTTTTGAGAACAAAGGCAATTTGATTCAAACATTGATGTAAGCAACATGTAACAGCAACTTTTGCATATTTTCTTTTAGTAGATGAACGTTTCTTTTTGCAGTTTTTGCTTCAGGTAAGAAAAGGCTGCATCTAAATGTCAGAAAGCTATCCAGACAGCAATTCCAGGCTCGCTGTTCAATTTTTTTTTTCTGCTTTCACCACATGACAGCAGAATGTTTGGTGTCCTCCAAGACTTCACTTTGAAACACGTCAAGCTGTTCCCCTGCTGAATCTGATCCTGTTACAAATAAGCCACGCTTCACACATGCACTGTGAAGGCTCTGGGCGTACCCAACTTAGATGTAATGACGTGGCGACTTCGACCTTTATGTTGCCACAATTTTGAATTTTGAGTTACAACCAAGCGAAATATTAAGCCTAAATTGTCCTCCCCTCAGTGGTGCGATAAGCAGTGCCACAAGGGCCAAACTCTGCTACACACCTGTAAGTCATCATATTGAGTTTAAAGCGACCTCGCTGTGTGTGAGAGGGGAGAGTGTCTGATGCAATGGGCTGCCTTTAGTGAGTTTTTGCAGAGAACAAAGCACCATTTGAGATGTTACTTGGGATGCGGGCCTGTAACAAAGGGTAATTTTTTTGTGTTTTTTTTTCTACACCCACTAAGACTTCCAAGTCACTTGTTCAAGGAAGCAACTAATCAATTCAGGGTGTTATCTCACTGCCAATAAGTCAACGGGAAGACGATGGACAAGGAAAATAGGACCAATAGAAAAGCATCAGTGGGTATTCTTTCTTTTGCAAGATGTTAAACTGCTCCTGGAATCATCTTATCCACTTCCTAGTCTTTTTCCACATCTATTATGAGGCCATATGTATGGAACTCGCATTTTAATTAAATCTATAATTAATAGCATGTTAGAAAATTTCATTTCAACAGTAATCTCATATTCAAATCTGGCACATAATTAATACTTCAAAAGTCCAATGAAGCAAACCCTGATGTGCGTGTGTCTATGTGCGTCATAATATATATA
>JABFEA020000038.1:23867859-23879315 GCA_019775915.2 Cyphomyrus plagiostoma
ATTATGTGTGTGTGTGTGTATATGATATTGTGGCAGGTGGGTTTAATAGCAGGGTGTATTATCCTGCTGAACGAGGTCACTGCCATCGGGGAATACTGTTGCCATGAAGGGGTGTACTTGGCCTGCAGCAATGTGTAGGTAGGTGGAACATGTCACAGTAACATCCACATGAATGCCAGGACCCAAGGTTTCCCAGCAGAACACTGCCCAGAGCATCACACTGCCCCTGTTGGCTTGCCTTCTTCCGATAGTGCGTCCTGGTGCCATCTCTTCCCCAGGTAAACTATACACAGACCAGGCCGTCCACATGATGTAACAGTAAATGTGACTCATCAGACCAGGCCACCTTCATCCATTGCTTCATGGCCCAGTTCTGACTCTCACATACCCATTGTAGGCACTTCCTGCAGTGGACAGGGATAAGCATGGGCACTCTGACCGGTTTGCAGCTACGCAGCCTAATACATTTATGCCACAATCTATGGTGGCAGTAATACTCTATCCTGATGAAATTGATCAGGCTGAATATTTTGTTAGTTTTAAATCGATTTATGTAGGATTGGAGAATCTGTAGTGCAGGGGGCAGGAGAATTGTACATCTGCAGAGATTTCTGCTGTGGATTGGTAAATTCCAGGGTACTTGCTGTACTTTGGGCTTCTTCGCTCATATCATGTTGCTTTCTTATATACTTGCTTTAAATACCATGTTTCGGTTTGTTGGCTTACTCCTGTTGTGCACTGTGGTATATGTGCATATTTAACTGCCTTTAAATCACTGTCTTTCCTCCTGAAATTTCAACAGTGATTTTCATTCGTTAATTCATCTTCCATCACGCTTGTCGCTGGGGTCAGGAGTTTATCTCAGACAAAACAGGGAGTGCAAGGCAGGGAATAAGCCAGGCTGAGGTACTAACCCACTGGGGGGCACACACATCATTCACAATGGAATTCTCAGTGGAAAACCCACGACAACACTGGGAGAACATGCAAACTCCTGCACATAGTGCGAGAGTGTGAAGGGGCCACACTAATCACTGCACCACCACACCGCCCAATGTGTGACGCTAATCCTCTTTATCCTTTTTTAAATATGATAAATACTTCCCATTTTAATTGCAATTTTACACAACATTTATTTCCTTAGCCGCTATTTTTATGCGGAGTGAGTCATCATTTCTGTAGCTCTACATTTCCAGTTTAAGTACCTTGCTCTAGAATGCTTAAGGAAAGCTCTCCACTGACAGGTATCGAGCTGCAAGTCTGCATCTGTATCAAGCGCTACACAACTCCTACGACACGTAAGTCATTCTAAAACATTCTTAATTATCTGTTAATGTAGGGAGGTTTGCTGATCAAAGGCATATGACAGGAGAATGCAGAAATGTACCAAGGCATTACATGTGTCTTATTCTCAGTCTGACAGAATACAAGGATCAAAATACAAGTCATCTTTTTAAAGAACTAAAAAATAATTGGGGGAGAAAATGTATAGGAATTTTACTAGGTGATTAGCACCCCGTCCAATGGATAGCGTCACACACACACACACACACACACACACACACACATATATATATATATATATATATATATATATATATGTGGGGGGGTTCACCTTTGGGGCACAGGATTCCAAACAGAAGAGGAATGTCCGATTATGGGGGTCCACTAAGCGACTTAATGCGTGCAGACCCTTAGCAGGCGTCGGCATGAAGTCGCATTTAGCTAAAACAGATGTGAAAGATCTTTGATGAAGATGCCATGTACAGCCTCTTACTGTTCATGCATATTCAGTTGAAGAACCTGCCTGCGGAATGCGGTGCGATAAATTGAAAATTTCACAGACGGCCTTGGTCTGAGGATCTGCAATATAATGTCCCTGCTGCCTCGTCTTGCCTTCCGCGAAAAAGTACATACTGTGTCCCCTCCCTGAAGATATTGTGCAAACAGGAAAAAGAGAAGAGACAGAGAAAATGGCTTTTTATCAGGAAAATAAAAAAGTGGAGGTTGGCTCCTGTCCTGTCACAAAAGAAGATGATGGGGACTGAGGAGAATTTCCATCGCTTCCTGTGAGACTCGCTGTGAGACTCGCTGTGTGCACTGAGAACAGTGCCATGCAAGTAACACCTTAAAGGGATTTAGTGTTGCAACATAAAGAGATTAGAATTTTGATGCCCCCCCAGCACCCAACCTCCTCACCCTGAGTTTCACTACATAACCCTTTCTTACCACCTTAGAAATCAATGGGCTCACACCCTATTTTTTCCACAAATGCTTTCCTCTTCACAATGAAAATGCAGGAAATGCTAACTGATGAATCCATCTCACACCATCGACATCAGCAGCCTCCTTGATGGTGCTGAATGATTAGCTACAAGACATTATAAAAGCTTTGCTGTCTCCTCCTGCAAACAGTCATCCTGAAATATCTGCAGAAAAGATACAAGGTGGACCAACCCAAACAGAAACATCAACCCTATCTGTTTCCTCCAGAGATGAATTACCACGATACTGAAATGCTGATTCAGTGATTCTGGTCAGACCTGTTCATCCCTCACGGGTCACTTCCTGGCCGCAGAGGATATCAAACATCAACCAGCGGCCTTGATGTTTTCATAGAATATAATCGAGAAGAAAAAAAAAACATTTGCTATTTTGTTTCAAAGAGATGTCCAGAGAGCCCCAGATTTACAGGTATATCTTGTATTCTTCATGGCATGTCTGACTGGAAATGTATTTTTATATTGTATCCTTAGTTGCACCTATGATTTAAAATTAGTAGCTATTAATGAGCTATTGCCTATGTACCACTGAAACAGCAAGTACACTGTCTTTACTTTTGTGATGAGTTTCATTTATCTTATTATGTATCATGAATTTAAATGAAAATGTAAAATATTTATAATGTAAAATAAACTTATGAAGCTGTTTAACTCTGGGCCATCTTCTCCCCCGAGTGTATATTTCTTTGACTCTTTGTCTCTGCATTGTAAAAATGGGTGATGTAGTTATGCAGATTGATTTCCGTATTTTGTTTTGAATTGATATACATTGTTCCTGCCCAGTGAATAAATACTGTTCTCATTACTTCTGGGTTGTTTGTATGTTGTATTTATAATTGTAGTAAATTCTTAGGTAATGGTGTTGCCACAAATGGCAGGCAGAATGAGAAGCATTGAGTTGGGTCAGTCCCTGAACTTGAGTCAAACAAGGTCACATGACATCTTTGCAGCCTCTAAACTGCATCAGTCAGTTAAACTGCAGTTCAACTATTAATCTGCGGTTGAGACTCCCAAAGTGGGAGTACTAGACTCAGCCACTTTGTTTTTTTTTCTTTTTTACTTTCATGTAGGCTGACATTTCGCATGCAGAACCACTCTTGCTGATACTGAAAGCGTTCTCTAGCATGATCGTTGGAAGCATTTTAACGGGGAATATTTAATTCCGATTTGACATTTATCCTAAAAAGACCTCTATCCTTTATGAAGAATTGGAGTGTAAGATTTTGGCTGAGACAAAGTCTTCACCGGATCTTGGATATCTGATCCTTTGACGGTTTGAGGGGATCCATGCCTTCCAGATCGATCAGGATTTGCAGTATGTGGCTACGTTGTCCTTTGCTCTCAGCAGCACATACTGTACAATTTCTTGCACTGATCTGCTGGTTTGGGTTGAAGGCAGAGCTCACGCCTCTCTCTTTAGCACCTACTGTTTTCTCATTGTTTTTTTCTTTCTGTCAGGTCGAAAAAAATGCATTGCCTTGACTTACTCATTTTTTAACAAAATTGACATTAGCAATAACTCTGTGTAGCTCTTAACTTTTTAAATGAGAGTCAATGTCAGTGTCATACTCACCTCGCACAATCAGCTGAAACCAGCAGAAGCCAATTAAACAGCCATACTTCAGTCATGCACTGGCATTTGTGCAGTGCAAGGTATTGTTGCTATGCACATGCTGAGAGATTTAACTCTGTGTTTTCTCCCCAGTTACAGTCCATCTTCCTTGCCCTGCCCGAACCTCCCACACCTCCTGCCTGCCCTCTCCCCCCCGTGAAGCCCCTTGTGGATCTCCCTGTGTTCATCCTCCCCATATCCGGACTGAATCCTTGGCTTTTTGGCCTTCGGTTTCCCTTCCCTCAACGATGGCTCTGGATTATGTTTGGGCTTCTGGTGTACGATAGTACAGTATCTGGTTACGACCTGGACACGGTTAACGACTTCCCCTCGCTCGACCCCAAAATAACTTGGTTGCCTGAATTCGCTTCTGCTTGCTGTGTTGAGCAGGACGGTCAGGTTAGTTCACTAAACTCTGCATCTGGTATTTGAATTCACTCAGAGCCAATGGTCTGAGGACCGAGCCGCTAAATAAAGAAAGACAAAAAGTAAAAACATTTTCTTGATCACATTCCTCTTGTAAATAGGTACTGGCTTTACGGACAACCAGGCTTGTAATGAAAGGTAGAGTCACAGAGGGACACAGCACAGTGAACTCTCATGACATTTTTTCACAATGCTGTTTTTCCTGACAGCTAAAAGTTTTATCTAGCTTTTTTTTTTTCTTTTTCAATCTGTTAAATGGAGAAACGGACAAGGGCATATAGCCCTTCAAAAGATTGAGACAAATTTCAGAGAAAGCTAAAATGATGTCATTAGAGAAGACAGATAAATTTTTCTCTCGTTTCACAGCCTGTGCTCTAAGCAGTTTCCTCAACACGGGAGATTTCTTTGGAGCTGACATGCCTAGGTCAGTAATGGGCAAGAAAGATACCCACTAATGATCTTGGTAATACAACGGTCGGAAGCTGGAACTGTTCTGGACAAGAGGCTTTTAAATCTGCTAATTAATATCTGTCACTTTTTCATATGCCTACAGGGGAAAAAAAACTTTTTTGTAAGGCAAATATCTGCTAAGATAATCCATTGATTAGCATTCTGTTTCACAAATTCTTAGGCAGACAGTATTAAGTAGCATTTAATGACATAGTCGTACTGTATTTTCTATAATGAAATAAATCCGCACCAGGTAGGTGACCGAGATTTGATGTGGTGTCTGACTTATCTAAAAGCTTCTGCAGCCAGCTTGCTTTGAGATGCTACATCCATCAAGTCATCAGCCATAATTAACTATCCTGGGAGAATTGACTCTCATTCTCGTAGTTTCTTGGAAGCCCCTGGAGAAATTCAATATCAGTGATCTGCTGTTGCAGCTCATCATACAGATGCCGGTAGGAAGAAAAACACAGCATACTCCTTTTAACAGGAGGCCCATTGAAACAATGAGCCTGATTTAATAGGAGTTCATTAGCACAACAAGTTTTCCCTGAAGAATTTGTATAACAGCATAAAGTGTAAGTTAGCTTCCCACACAGTTCATTAACTACCATCACAAAAACTGTGAACAGTATCTTCTTTTTACAGCTTTGCACTTGCCTGTTTTGTAAATACACAAACATTGTACAAAAATTACATCTGGGGAAAACAACAAATATTGAACAAAGACATATTTAGCAGTGTGTAGGACTTTTGTCATATAAAAATAGAAGCATTCAAACTTTTCACGTCTACCACAGACTTCATTTTTTTACACAATGGCCGAAACGCATAGAGTATGAGGAAGTAGAAGAGCAGTCCTGGCTCCTCTTAGGATATGAGTTTCTCGGCCGGAGAATGGTGGGTCGATAGCAGAGAAACACGATTTGGTCTGGGACATATACGAACCTGATTGCCGACTAGAAAAATTTGTGAATATACTGATAATCAGTAAAATCTTTTATGGGAAACCCCCCCAGTCAGTGAAATTGCGGAAGGGGACCCCCTCCCAGTTTTCATTATTTAGAGTGATCCTAGACCAGCTGATGTAGAC
Organism: Cyphomyrus plagiostoma; assembly: GCA_019775915.2. Taxonomy (NCBI): domain Eukaryota; kingdom Metazoa; phylum Chordata; class Actinopteri; order Osteoglossiformes; family Mormyridae; genus Cyphomyrus; species Cyphomyrus plagiostoma. The sequence continues at coordinate 23,873,723 of JABFEA020000038.1, forward strand.
GATGCTGTCAATGTCAAGATAGAGCACCCATTCGGCCAATTTTTCAAATTCTTTGCAATGTATAAGACCACCCCTAGATTTCTGGTTTGACAGGCTATGAATATGTTGATCTTTCTTGGAGAGAGACTGACACATCGAATGAGAGCCATGCCATTATTCAGAACTGTAAAACTAGAAATCTCATACTGGTCTGAACAGAAAAAAATTAAAACCATTTGGGGTCAGACACTAGACATTTCTGGAGAAAATTGGTATGCTGCATGAGTATACTCTACAGAGAGTTAAGCAAGAGCTTTGCAGTCTGCCCTATTCCTCCGTTTTGCTCTGTGTTATTGTTTATTTCATACCTTTGTACTCCTTATATCTGTGGTGCCCTGCCTCATCAGTCACCTCACAAGGGCAGCTTGAAATGTCTTGTTTCACCTTGAGAGAGGTTCTAATTGAATTAATTGAACAATTTGCTACCACTTTTGGAAAAATGCCAGAATTCACTGATGCGCTGAACAGTATAGCCTCGATCTTAAGTGAAACAGAGGTGTGCAGAGACCAAAACTGCCGTCAGGGCTGTCTCCATCTACGAATGCTTACACTCTTCCTCTTGATTCTTTATATCACTTGAGAACACCCAACAGCTAATTTTCATTCTGCCAGGCAACAATGGTAGAGTCAAAATGCTGGATGCAATAATCTCAATGGATACTGTAACGCAGTTTACTCCCAAACAGATGGTTGATGCCTCATGGCCTGGTATCACATGTGTGGTCCTACATAATTGAAGGCTTTCATGTCTATGAAGTAATAAGGGACTCCTTGAGTAATTGGGCTTTACATTCTCGAGCTTCAGTGATATTTTTCACAGCCTTTCTCCTAAGATGAGAGGCTGTTAAATTCATGGGATGATTTTATTTCCCTATGACAATGTGGGGTGCACCCTCATCAATCATACTTCCCTTTAGATTTGTCATGGTGCACAAATGGACATGGATTTGGGTACCTGACGATTGAGATGTTTTAAAAAAGGTAAACCAAATCCTTGAATTTCTTATTTCACCTATGTCAGAGCATTTCTCTTTTTTAGAGTGGGAGTCGCAGATATGTGGAAGGGGCTGTGACTGCACTGCACTTTTGGCAGTGAGTTTCCTTTTCACATATTTAACATTTACCTTTTGTACAAGAGTGAGGTTAACTTTTCTTGGGATTGTCCACAATCTCTGCATTTTTTTGGTACTTGTCACATGCACTGGCCATTATTTTAATAATAGGACACTGCTTTTTTTCTTTTTGTGACAATCAGAATATACCCGAGTTAAACAATAACAATTATATTAGCTATATAAGATGAAACAATTTTCACACGGACAGTGTGACAGTATTTGCATACACAAGGACATTTTTAATCCTGTAAACATATTGGTTTTTCTGAAAATAATAGACTAGGAATTTATAATTGACGTAGAGATCATTCCATGGTGCAGGCTTCCTGGGCCATTACTGGACTGGTTCCCATCTCCATCAGCTTGCTCCTGAAGAACAACTTACGAAACATTTATTTGCTCCTGCATCTGTGACATTGTAACAGGTGAGCCAAAGTTCACAAAATGTATGGTTTTTTTTGTATTTAACACCGAACATACGTCTAGCGGAGTGGTCAGTGGCTGAGCAGGCCAAGTGTCTCTGTCTGTGATCAGGTCGCTGGTTCGAGCCCCAGTCATATGTCTGTGGGCCCTTGAGCAAGTCTCTTAACCCCCAGGGTTAATCTCCAGGGGGCGCTGCATGGCGGCTGCCCCTGTGCTGTTACTCCCAAGTGATGGAGAGCTAGATGGGGTCGGCAAAAAGAAACATTCCAGTGTACCTGTATTTGTGCAAATGGTAAAGAAGTCTTGTTTATTTATTGGTTAGCTTTCTCAGGAATTATATCCAGTAGTAATCACAACCATAATCACAACCATTCTCTCGCTCAGTTCACTGCCATGTGGAATATGTATGATATTGATATCCTCAAGACCTGCACTGCTTGAAAATTTCTTAGTTGAATCGCTCACTCGGTTGCTGGAAACCTGTCAGATTTACCCTTTACCCAGTCACCCTTACCACATCATATGATTAGCGAAAGGTTATCATGGATGAAAATGCCTGCAGGGTCATCATTATATATTCAACTTACCTGATATATAGTAAGAATATATACCCTGAAACACACTGAGATCACTGTCATGGTATTCCCCTCGGTTCCCCCATTCCTATGTGGTGCAATATTTAGAAAAGCATATAATCTGTAATTTATTGAATATTTACCATTCTGTAATATCCTCCTCAGGCTGACCCATTCTTTATTGCTTCAGTTTTACCCTATAGCCATCTTCTTCATTGTGTGAGCTAGGTGACTCTGATGTATGCCGCGGACCAGGGCCTGTGGTGTAACTATTTTCATTTGCGGTTTCTAGAGCAACCCAGACACATACCTGGTATTACAAAGAATCCCAATCTAAAGTTGTATCCATGCATTCAGGGTGAGAAGCGGACCTCCTCTGCACCTCATGTTCAAATGTTTCAATGGCTTCAGGTAAACAAGGTCTTTAACCATCTGCAATGAAGCTCCAAAACCATTGTATGAAGCTTTGCATATAGCTGAAGAGTCTGAGGATTTATAACCAAATAAAGGATTTATAACCAAAATATATGTATCTAATCCCCTTGTAGGTTGGATTGACTCCTCTGCAGCAAGCCCGTTTTGCATCCAGACAAACACACGCTTTCCCTTTCACTATAATCCATATGACACGCATCACCTGTCCCTAACCCACATGCCTTGCCTGAGGCCTTAAATCCCTTATTTTGCACAAGTCATCGTCTCTTATTTTCTTTTCAAATGCCTGCATTTTCCGGGTAGTTTTGTGCTTCAGCCTGACCAAACATGAGTGCAGGCTGTTCCGGGGCAGCCCGAAAAATCTGGAAATCACCTGTTGACACCAGCGAGGTGTTTAGAGACCAGAGCAAAAACAGAGCAAAAAGTAGATCAGCAGAAACCATCGGCAACAATGACAGTTGATGAGGAGCCCTCTGTGATGCCAGCCCAGAGACTCCACAGGATCTAGCAGGAGGGTCGCACAGCCCAAGCCGCACAATCAGCTTCTGACACTCACACATGCTGGGCCCCTCTCCCAAGGGAAGCTTTTTTGTGTCACAGATTAAGTCAGTTTTCACCTGGGAGACGGATGATCCTCCACACCAATTGGACGGCCTACACATTGGCTGTTCTCTGACATGGCCTAGCTACATTGCCTAAACTGAGGTATTTTCTCTCTCTTTTTTCTGTTTACTCTTGGGCCAGGGAAGCTTCATATTCCTTTTCTGAGCAGGTGGGCTGCAGTGGCAGAGTCAGAATATCACAGATCCTCACAGCAAATATGTTTTTCAACTTTTCCTCTTATTGTGCCATTTTCCTTGGCCAGCACATGGCCTTCTCATCCAAGGCCGGTCAGATCCATTTTCACTAGATGTTTTCACGTAACAGGCAGTGCGGTGGTGCAGTGGTTTGTGCTGCTTCCTCACAGCAAGCAGGTCCTGGGTTCGGTCCCGGGTCCTTTCTGTGTGGAGTTTGCACGCTCTCCCAGTGTTTGTGTGGGTTTCCGCCAGGGGCTCTGGTTTCCTCCCACGGTGCGAAAGTGTGCGGGGCATGTTGATTGGTGAGTCTAAACTGGCTGTGTAGTTGAGTGAGTGTGGCTGTGTGTTGGTGACTGCCCAGGGTTGGTTCCTGCCTGCGCCCATTGTTCCCAGGTTAGGTTCTGGTCCCCCCCACAACCCCAGTTGGGATTAAGCGGTTACGGGGATGGATGGGTTTTCACATAATTTTGGTGTATGGTAAGGCTAAGCACATCCTCGTGGTAGCCACCATTATTGTCTCACATATATAATGACACAGAATTACAGACAGGTGATAATTCTGAATAGCATGGACCCTGCCTTTTACTTGTTGTTGCGCACTTTATATACATCTACACGTATTTATGTATAAGGCTGTATTGAGAAACCTAAGCTATTAAACAACTAGCAAATGAAGAACAGGAATACCAGAAATGGCATAGAAGCATAGGGCTAAATCTCCTATCCATCAGCGCTTTCCTTTTCCGACACAACTGAGGCCAGCGAACATGTGGCATGCAGGCGAGCGGCTGAGGTGAGCCTGAAGCTTCAAGAGTCATGATCAAGAGTGAGAGAAGGACAGGATTAGCAGAGCTAATTCAGGAATTCTGATCTCCAAAGCTAAGATCATGAACATGACCAAACGCAAAACAAGGAAGGGGAAAGTGAGACCCATTTTACACACGTACAATGGGATAACTTATTTAAAGTGCATCTGTTGCATCCGATAAAAATGAAATAAGCAACAGTTTTTTTTTTACTTAGATAATTCTGCAGGTTAAAATATGCTGAATACAATAATGTCCATGTCCACCAGGCCACTTGATGTATGCAGAGTAATCTCGGTGAAAAACTTCAATTTTAAGAAAGATTTAATATTGTGTTACTGTCATATGCAATCCTGATGCTTATAACAATAAATCATATCCAAACAAGAACTCTGTCATCTGGAGCCTTTTCTATTAATAACACTCAGAAGCTGCAGTTCTATAAAACATGACTTTTTAATCAAATAGAATGGGAATCGTAATTACAATATTTCCCCATCTTGGAGAGAAGAGAATATTCTGGACCTAGCGATCTATAGCAGGTCCTGACAGCTACGGTAATTATTCCTGACTTATGGTGCCGCGGATGAAGCCCCCATTTGTCTCCATTACAGCTGCATGTTGTGGCTCCCTTCCATTTTCTTTAACCATGTTTTATCCAGCACATAAGTACACAAGAACTCATGTATCAATAGCATCAACTTTATTATTATTATTATTATTATTTATTATTATTATTATTATTATTATTATTATCACATATGTTGCAGGGTTTAAAATCATCTTTAAAAGATCACGTTAACAATTTTTAAGTTATTACATAAGCGAATGTGTGTTTCAGTGAGCACATTTTTTTTCCAATAATATTGCATTAAGCAGTTCAGCAAAACTTCTAGGCCCATCGTTACTGCCAGGCCCCGCTCGTCTGCTCCTTCCGTGTGCCACGCCCCCTCGTTAACCTCGTGTGGAATCCCTGTGTCATGAGCTGCTTCGAGTTGTTCTCATTATTCCTGTGTATTTAAGTCTGTGTATGTGATGAGTACCTTTTCCCAGTCCTGTCATTAACGTTGCTATCTGTCGTGCCCTGTGTGCCTTGCTGTTCTGTATTGTTCTCCAAATAAATTCCTCATTACCCGAGTTCCCAACTTGTTTCCCTAGTCCGAGCTCCCACTCACTTTGTGACAGTTACTGTTTCTGTGATGTTGTCAGTATCAAAAATACTAAATGTATAACCTTTAATCAGTTAAATTGAAAGTGTGGTATATGGTTTTAAATAGTATGCATACATGAGGGCTAAACAGAACAAATCTACCTGATAAAGTGTGTGTCATATACACTCACCTAAAGGATTATTAGGAACACCATACTAATACGGTGTTTGACCCCCTTTCGCCTTCAGAACT
>JABFEA020000038.1:23885729-23895950 GCA_019775915.2 Cyphomyrus plagiostoma
CAATGCCACATAGAATTAAGGCAGTTCTGAAGGCGAAAGGGGGTCAAACACCATATTAGTATGGTGTTCCTAATAATACTTTAGGTGAGTGTACACACAAAGTTATTATTTACAGTAAACAACACCAAAAAGAGCCAAATCTGTTGGAAAACAACATGTTGCCATTTTTTTTATTAAAAAAATGTGACACATTTTAAAAAACGCAGGGATTATCCTAACCTGGCGGCTTGCAGTAAAGAATGCTAAGTGGTGAAATCTGTCAGATGGAATTGCTGAAAAGGTAGCGTTCTCCGCTAGTGCCTGAAACATTTTTGTCATTAAGCTCCATGCATTTTTCCATACATAGACATATATTTATACACTGCATACTGAAATGACGAACTTCACAACACAAAGCAGCAGAAAGCAAATTTTGCTAGTTCATATTTATTGAGAACATTACAATAGCGCAGTGTCAGGCTGGTAACTAGCTAGTTAGCATCTGTTTCACAAAAAGAGCAGGGATATATTAAAACTATACTCAAAGAATCCAACTAACTAACTGCAAAAACAAAATACTCCTCTTCTTCTTTTCACATTTTCTTCCTGGTGTCTCAGATTCATTCCAGTCTCGCCAATTCAGTGATTGAGGGATTATTCATTACACATTATTTTGCCATTTAATGGGAGTTCCAGGTGGATATTCCATCAATAGCAATTTCAACAGTGTAAATAACTGTTGATGTCAGAATCCAACCACAGGGATTTTTTTCACTCCCTCTTTTGCAGCCCCTATTCAAATGGCACCGCAGGCAATCGCATATGACTGTGTGCCACGCTAATTAGGATACTCTCACAGCGATCCACAGTAAATACACTTCACATTCAGCTACCAGGACACTAGAAAAGCTTAAATTTAACATATACATATAACAAATAACATCCACATACGTGGGAATTTTTTAATTCATTAAATTCCCTTCTGCACACAGCTTTTACGCATTTAGAAGCCAATTTAATATTTACGCCTATAGCTACGTGAAATAAATAAGAGATATCAGGAATACGTGTACATTTTATAAACATGAATAAGTGCACAATGTATCTGAGACCACACAAATTGCCACAGTGTATCCTGTCAGGGTCTGGATGCATTATCCTGCAAAAATGATTAATGTCTTCACAAAGTAGATCTACATGACAAATGCATTAGGAAAGCCTGATAAGTCAGACTCAAAAGTTAGACTCACTGCATCTACTTCAGCCATGGATACGTCTTGCTGCTCCTCACTGGCTATAACAGCACTTTGTCTTTCTGTACAGCGAGACAGCATTCCTTGCATGGCAATTCAAGGTTAAGAGAGATCTGCAGTTTGCTTTTGGTGGGTTACTGCCCCTGCTGCAGCAGTTTCCTCAGTCTGCCCAGTCTCCCCTTCGAACCCGGCACACTGAGTTACAAATGACACAATCTGAAACATGTTGGTCTTGTGCTTTCCCAAAAAAAGAAAAAAAACTTCCATCCACTTCTCACAAATGGATTTCATGGCGTCCTGTCTGGCTTAGTTTACATCCTCCCAAATGGCACCAAACTCTTCATACAGTTGCTCCATATTGATAGTGTCTGTCATTTTAAGAGCTGTTGCTCCTCAAACAGACTGATGGGTCTCAGATTCATCACTGCATTCTCTACTATAGCATCATAGAACTGCACATAGTCCTTTTTTCACTTAAAATGTTTGCGTTGCCAAGAGTTTGTCTAGTAGTTATTCCAGTATCCAAAGAAAACTGTCGCCTTTCCGCTGCAGCATTTTCTGTCTGAACTTGGAGATTCCCTCATAAACGTCAGGAATGCAGAGTGCTGTCTCCTCCATTTTTCTCACGAGCCTGTCAAAACACATCCCACATGTTGAAAAAAGCACAAATTAATTTTGGCAGTGCGTGCTTTCTTTTCGTCCTCAAAAATCGCCCTCAGTGCCACAAGACATCAGCTCTCCAAGTGACCACAAATATCACGCAAGAGCTGGCTAGCTCTGTGATAGAGCAGTTGGAGGAAGGGAGCCATCTTCTGCAAACAAGTCAGACAGTTTCTTGGTGCTTAATATGAACAAATGGAAAAAAAAATTGCAGATCCTCTTTTTGTGAAGCTGATACTGAGAAATAGTTGTTGATCTTTAAAACAACTAACTTAATGTTGATTGACAGCTGATTGCTCACCTGTAGCTCCTGCGTCTTTGTCTGTGTTACGTGTGGCTGTGCTGCGCTGCCTGTGTCTTGCTGCTTCATTCATCTGCTCAGGTCTTCCCTGCTGCATTCCGGTCCATCTACACCATTCCAGCCCTTTCACCAGATCAAAAGCTTCAAGGGTTCAGCTGTATTATTACTTACTGTAATAGTTGTAATATTGTAACATAAGGGTCGTATTCTGGTTACATGACATTGGATTGTGTACTGCTTCGCCCTTCGGATTTGTATTTCGATTTGTCTCATCGCTCAGTTTCGGTTTTGGATTGTCAGATTTCAATTTTGCCTGTTCCGTTTGGGCTGTGTAGGAAGTCACCGTCATTTTTTGTTTGGGGGCGTTTGGCTTTTTGTTTCTTTTACTCAGGGAGTCAGGTAAGTGTTCTTTTCACCTTTACTTCTAGTTAGAAAAGCTAGATGGGGGGTTGTCACAATTAGCCTGGGTTCTGCTTGTTTTTTTGGTAGTCGGCCATTCCTGAAGCCCAACACTGGTGTATCGATGTCCATTTGTCATCTGGCGAAATGTCGCATTCTGCAGCATGCCTAGAGAATTTGATGGCATGAAAAACTGCATACTGCTAAAGCCTACATGCATCTTAGTAAAGGAACATCGACACAAAGTAAATGACCCATCTAAACGAAACAAATCAAGAGATTATAAAAACACACAATAAAACACACAACATATAATGTAAGGACATGTAAGGCAATGTTTCTGCAATGCAGTTCGGACACAGAAAGGTCTCTTTCTCATTCATATGAACAGCAGGTGTCAGACAAGGAGAATATTGTACAGTAAGTGTATATGTTGAAAAGACAGTATGTGTAGGAGATCACTGTGTGTTGCTGCTTCCCTGAAACACTGGGGGCAAGATGTGGTTCAGTGTGTTAAACCTCTGTACCTCTGAGCAGAAGGTCAGCGGTTCCACTCTGGTCTCAGCAGAATAGTCATATCCGTGGGCCCGTGAGTAATGGCCTTAACCCTCAGCTTTTTGTGTGCCTCTGCAGGTGGCTGCCTTTCACTGCTAAGCTTGCTTTCACCTTCACATGTGCCATAGAGAACAAGAGGGGGTGCAAAAAAATACACCCACCTTCCAAATACTGATTAATAATGGGTCATTTAAAAAAAATATATAGATATGGATCATCATGAAGAAGAGGACAATCAACTTGGAAAAGGCATATTATTTTATACCAGATATTCAATTCAACCGCTAATGTCATAATCTCTCTGGCACTGTCAATAGCTATCTGACAAAGAAAAACTGAAATATCCACCCTTATTTCTCAAAAATGCAGGTGCTTCTGCCTTGTACTATTTGTTTAAACATGAGGGACAGGCTAGCTCTTTTTGATTTCATTTTGACTGTTGTCCAAAAGCTATTGCCCAAGTAAATTTACGGTGGGCTGTAGTATAAAGATGGACACTGCTTTATAATAGAACTTAATGGACTATGAATATTGAAACCATTTGTCCTGTACAAAATGTATTTTTATTCACCACTTTTTTGCTGCATATAAGATATTTAAAAAATCAGAAACTTCAGAGATGGGACCTTAAAGGTTAGTAGGTGGAGCAATTGGAATTAAGCTACAGCTAAATTAAGCTAAACATTAGGAACAACTTCATGATAAAGGAAAAAAAATACAGTTCAGTGCAAAAAGTATTTAATATTTATACATTTGGCATATTATATTAAGCAGATAATTGTTAATTGTCTTTGTGATAATTATAAGTATGATAATGAAATGGTCATCATTTTTCACTTAGTGGCATGCAGTAGAAAAAAATCATTATCTTAATAACTGCTAAAATAACTTAAACCCATAGGCTATAGCTGTATTTTACCACCGAGTGCTGAAATTTTCTAAATCTGTGTTGCATCAGCACATAAAAGATTCTGTTTACTACAGTCCATTGTGAGCTTATGAAGGACGTCCCATTGGACAAGAATGGATGGATTACATCAACGCAAGTGCAGCCCCAAGAAGTGTCTCATTAGCGTAGCTGGCTGTGATGAGCAATCTCAACACTTCATGAGAGTTTAATAAGGCCAGGTGGGGAATAAAGAAATGCAGAGAAAGGAGAAAGCACATCTTCTAAATATGTTTTCACCAACTGAATGGAGCAGTGATATTCTCCATTCTTCATGTCTATTTTTAGATGTTGCTATTTAGCTTCAAGTTTTCATCATTAATATACATCCACCTTCTAAATAGTTCTGGAATAGAGAGTGACAGGTTGCCTGAAGCCTATCCTGGGAAGAGCGAGCCAGGGGAATACCTTGTGTAGGGCACCCGAAAATCACGCTAAATTATCCACACTCTGTATAATTTAAAGATCCAAATTCACCTTGCTGCGTATTTTGCAAAATGTAAAGAGAGCATAGTATCCAGAGGAAACTGGATATGGATATGAAAATTACAAACACACACACACACAGATTAGGAATCTTCATTTTGTGGGGACTCTCGATTCATTTCTATGGGGAAAATTCTAATCCCAACATGATTACCTTAACCTTTACCCAGCCCTAACCTTAACCATAAGTAACGAAACAAAATACGAGGTATTTGGAATTTTTAGTTTTTTGATTACATTCAGAGATCTTTTTGGGCACTTCAATAATGGTACATTTGATAACGACAAAGTATTATAAACATAATCCCCAAGAAGCGTGCGTATGTGTGTGTGTGTGTGTGTGCGTGTGTGTGTGTGTACATGCAATGCGTGTACACCCACATACACACACATTGTCACACATACAAGAGTATGCAAAAAACACAAACATTCACACACACACACACTGAGGGAGAGATTCCCTTTGAGATATCAGGCAGCAGAACAACTCAAAGATCCAATATGCTGCCTGGAAAAAAAAAAAACAATAATGATAATAAAGAATTAAAATTGTGAGGAAGAATTTTATTTCTAAAACCCTTTCCAGCTAATTCTTTGTGGGAGTAAGAAACTCTCTTCCACTTTTAATAATCATTTCAAAACATTTTTTACTTCCAGTGCAGTAAGAAGTATGCTGGGTCACCGTTACCTTGTTATGTCAAAAACTTTCTTTGTGATTTTTTTTCTAAGTCACCATGACTGAAGTTAATGTATATTGACTGTAGCAGAAGACAATTTCTCTGTTTGATGTGAGGTTTTCTTTAATTTTAAATTTAATTTTGGAAATATCTCGAGGTCATTCATCTATTTCCTCTCTGATCTGATTTAATGTGTTCATATTTGATGACCACTTGCTCTCTTATATAACACTGTATGTTGCAAAAAAATTATTCTTGACTTTTAATGACTGTGAAAAGAAAGCCACACCTCTGGATACAGATGTAAAGTCGCCTAAAATATCAAGGTCATTGCTTGTTCCTAGAATGCTTGCAAGAACAAATACCATTGTGAATCCCTAGTGCTTCTTGTTTTATTTTCAGAACACTTTTATCCTTTCATGTCACTTGGATTAGTCACTCCCTATAGGGAAATTCCTTAGGTGAAACACTCAGTAGATTATCTTGCCAAAAAAATCTTCTGATTGGTATCACTCACAGTACATGTGTTCTGGAAGGATGTCCCCTATCTATTGTAGCTACCAGTATACTCATATATAGTGCACTGGTATAGCTTTCTGTTTGCGGTTTAGGTGAAGTAGGTACGTGGTTGGCTGATTGTGACCTATTCTACTTACACCATAAAATACTTAGCTACCAGGATTTGCTTAGTTCAGAGTAGGTTTCCATTGGTTCCCTTAGGATGGGGTGTCTGCTTTCCATTCTTGGACTATAACTAAACTAGAATTTGCTGAACATTTGGGCCCAAAGGGCTTAAAGATAACTTAAGTGCTTTGTCATATGGATTTTGGAGGTTCTTGTAGTTTGTGATCGCCAGAAAGGAATGGTTCAGAAACCAATGTCTACGTTACTTCGTGAGCTAACTTTACTGCAACAGTTCCTGGTTGGCCACATTATAATTAGCCGCAGCAGGGATCAACCTGTGCGCAAAGAGGATTAGCTTCTTAGGCCGGTCAGAACATTGTGACACCAGAGACCCCATGTCAGGTTCTAAGCATCTCCACTACAAAAGGTGGAGCCCCAGGAACGCCAACATATCAATAGCTAAAAGTGTCCAGAAAACCTATGAAGGCTACAACTGTGGTAAAAATTGCATTTTGATCAAAACGTCCATCAGAAATCTTTGTGGTTTTGGCTCCTGGTAGACTGACATTTGGATAAGAGAGCTGTTGACATTGACCTCCTGGGCTTGCCAAGCTCACCGAAAGTGGCTTGAAGTGCTTGGAGAAAAAGGTTGATCAGCCACCAAAATGAAATTCCAGATAAAGTGGCCGTATAAATTCAGAAAATCCAGGAACGGCTGTAGCTCCTCCATTGTAGTTAAAGGTAGCTGTTCCATAATGAATTGGGTTTTTTCACGCATCACCAGTCCCCATGGAGGAGAGAGGATGTACTGAAGGAATGAGACCATGGTGACATGGAATCTGCATTATTCTCACAAAGAGTGTGTTTTTCAGTCATCACTTGAGTGCACTATTTTTCACTTGCCTTTTTACTGAGGGAGTATATCACTATATTGTTAATGTAGATAATTACAAGCCAGTACAACAAATCTCAAAGGGCATCATTAATGAAGGCCTGAAACACAGCTAGAGTATTTACCAAACCAAATGGCATAAATAAGTATCCCTAATGTCTAGTGTTGGTGTGGCAGGGAATCTTCCACTCATCTGGTATTTGGACCAAGTTGTACTCACTATTGAAGTTGAGCTTAAAGTAAATCTTAGTAGAATAAGTTGGGGATTTTCACTGTGATAACGCTGAGTCCCAGGTAATCCATGCAAGGACACAGCCATCACAAAAAAGAAGCCTGCTCCAGTCATCAATACAATTGCATGAGTGAATTCAGTGTTTAACACCTGAGGCAGTGTAAACCTCCACAGCTCATGTTTCTGAAACTGAAAGACAGTGGATCCATCCTCGGAGCACAGTGCTAGACAGTAGCTTTGGAGTACAATCATAGGGTGGTGTGGAGGAATGGTTACTGCCTTCTATTTTAAATGACCACCTTAAGAACCAGGATCAAGATCAGATAGGAAGCAGGGACTCATGGTTACTTCTTGGAAGCCTGACCCTCTAGGGCAGGCTTTCCCAAGGTACTTATCAGGTCTGGCATCTCATGAGCAGATCTCATGCACATTTCTCTCAGGGCGTCACCCTAGTCAGGTAACTGGCTAGGTAATCATATTCAGCATTGGACAGACCTCTTATTGAGCTGGGGGACTAGCCACACTTTTCAAGTGCTGAAATCCAGATAGACTCCTGGAAATTGACACCCTAATTAGCCCAAGGTTCAGACATAAAATCATGTATCTTAATTAAATAAATTAATTATCCACATCCAAATACAGTGAACCCTTCTCTTTCCGGAGGATAAGAGGCGGAATGTGAAAAATCTGCAAATAATACTTGGGCTCAGTAGTAAAAATGCAATATTAATGGTAATAAAACATGAAAAAAATGTAAAAATTCTTGTCAGAAACACGAGATTCCACAAAGGCAGCTAACAAGTTAGTTAGGCTGGTTGCTAAGAAAAGATGCGTAGATTCCAGAGTTTCTTTTTCTAATAATAATATTGATACTAAAGATGTAGCATGTTTTTACACTAATAAGTAATTAAGCACTAACATTTATGTTAACATGTTAAATTAAGTAATTACAATCATTTTCAGTACTGATTATGTATTTCTGGCTGATGTGTCATCTGCAAATTTCTACAATCTTTCAGCAAACCCCAAAAATACTCCAGTTTAATTGCCCACGGCCAACTTGCGCAGACCCAAAACCACAAATGTCTAATTTGTGAATCTGGAGGGGCAACTGTATCTCCCCTCTGGCAATTTCATGCCTTTTGGATTTGATACATTTTTGTATATATCATCATTTTACAATTAGGGTGTCAGGGGAATCACTTATCTATTCTTACATATTGCCCATCATTTAAAAACCAATTGCCAGTTTAGAAAGCATCCATACCTATTACCTATATTATAACAATAAGGATTTCCTGCTAGTGACTGTGCTGCAGAACCTCTCCTGGGTGTTTCTTTAGTTCATTGGCAGTCTGATGTGCTACCCGTCTTCTACCTGTACCTTATATACATTTACAGATTTTGTAGATACGTAAAATGATCTCAGACATATTAAGTAAATAAAAACAACACATTATGAAGTAACCTGAGCAAGCGTAAGAACTGCAAACACCAACACATAGATACACGGTGCCAAAAGTGTTAGGTGAGAAAATGGCTGACAAAGATATGTGATCGTTGGCCACTGATTTCCCCTAAATAGGTCTCATCCTCCCAGGCATATTTGACCCTATCCATATCTCCCATGGCTTCTTGCCTACCGAATGTATAAGAAAGACTTTGGACTTGATGAATACTCAATTGAGGGAGTATATATCAAAATGTTGTTACGGTAGATAAGAACAAACTGGTGTAAAATATCAGTTGTGTAAACCTGGAACATAGCTGGAGCATTTGCCAACCCAAAAGGCTTAATTAAGTATTCATAGTCTATTGGTGGTGTGTTAGGCCACCCCTTCACATCCCTCAGAAATTGGGCCAGGCTGTACTCACTGCTGAGGTGTATCTGCTTTCGTCGAAGGCTACTGCTGCCATGCTACAGCCTTTTCCTTATTCTAGGATCATAAACAATGTATGTGTCAGTTTGGGAAAAAGTACTATCAGCCCAAAGAACAGGCTGTACATGATAAGTCAAAAAAGCACCGATTGTCAACACATTTAGCCTTTCAATTTATTTAAGTTTCAATAAATATATATATTTTTTTTAATTGTGGGTCATTTCATCTTGTCCTACCCATTACCTCTTTGGTACAGTGACTCATTTCTCGGACAAAGACATGAGCTATATTTATAGGCATGAAGTATGATGAAAAAAACCATAGGCAAATCACAGAGCCAAATCAATCAGTAAAATTCCTAGAACATGTAGTCAATGCATATTTCACAAATGATGAGTGCAATGATGTGTCAGCAATGAGCAGTCATGCCCCTGCACTCTGCAGAGTCTGCAGGCTGGGTGCCATGCGATGCACATCTGAGCACTCAGCTGATTAATTAAAACCTTTGTTTTGCACAGCATGCAGCATCGCCTGGTCAGGAATTACACCATGAAGCAGTTAGCAGCAGATTTCTATCTATAAAAACTCAAGGCTGTGTCCAAACAATAGTTTAAATATTTATGTTCCTGGAACAGGATGAAAACCTACACGCCCCATGTCATGATAAATATACCACCATTTACATATTTATATTAAAATTAAACAAAAACAATGAAATAATGTTTCCAATGAATAAAGTCCCATGTGCAGGTAATGAATAGAACACAAATTATGATCAAGTAATTACTGAAACAATGAATGGGTGAACAACACTGGCTAGAAGACCTTCACTGTTCACACGAGCACAACCAAACTGATCACTGTGAAATGAGAGTAAGTTTCAGAGCCCAGATCAGGCCCCAGCTCTGAAGCTGAACAGCCAAGGGAGCAGTTATTGGAGGAGCCGGGGAGCGGTCACCGGAGGAGCCCAGAGCGGTCGCCGGAGGAGCCGGGGAGCGGTTACTGGAGCAGCTGGGGAGCGGTCACTGGAGCAGCCGGGGAGCGGTCACTGGAGGAGATGGGAACAAGCTGCTGCATCCAAAGAGTCTGACAAATATGGCAGAGTGACAGGAACAAAGTAATTGAATGAAAACACTTTATCACAGGTTCCATGTGGTGTTTGCTACAAAACATTTACTCAAAAATGAAGACTTACTTCTGCAGCTGAATATACACTCACCTAAAGGATTATTAGGAACACCATACTAATACAGTGTTTGACCCTTTCGCCTTCAGAACTGCCTTAATTCTACGTGGCATTGATTCAACAAGGTCCTGAAAGCATTCTTTAGAAATGT
>JABFEA020000038.1:23897330-23913554 GCA_019775915.2 Cyphomyrus plagiostoma
AAATTGCTTAAATCACCTTTCTTTCCCATTCTGACATTCAGTTTGGAGTTCAGGAGATTGTTTTGACCAGGACCACATCCCTAAATGCATTGAAGCAACTGCCATGTATTTGGTTGATTAGATAATTGCATTAATGAGAAATTGAACAGGCGTTCCTAATAATCTTTTAGGTGAGTGTATCTTCTGCACTTTCTTCTGACAATATGACCAAAAAATCCTCACTGTACAGTTCCTGAAACTTGTGTGAGTTTTCGAAAGATTTCATGATATGTGATACAGTTGCGAGCTTTACAACAGCGGGACCTGCTCAACCAGGCCGATAACCTTCTCAGCTAATTTAATCTCGTGTCATTTACCTAGAGACACATGTGGCCACAACAAAGAAAACAAACATATCTGTTCCAAGAATGTGATGCTGGCGTCTCTGGGCACCTAATTTTGCTGCTGTTTAGATGTTTACTGTGAGTTGGAGTTATTGTGGCATTTAATAATAATAATAATGATAATAATAATAATAATAAATATACAGTATAATGCATATTTTTGGCAAGACAATTAATATTCCTTCCCATCAACATTACGCAAAACACTCTTTTTCAAGGAGTAAACTAGAGCAGGTTTAATGTGACTGTCTTTCACCCAGTGTAATTGGTCATTTGAATTCCCAAACTGCATATCTTTACGCACTGATCAGTGTCAATACCTCTGGACAGCAGGCAGAAGGTTGAAACATGCACTGACACTTCAGTTACAAAGTTATTACCCCTTAAGTATTATACCGAGTATATATTATTCATTTTCAGTGCCCTATGCTCTCCAAAAGCTTTGATTATTCACATCTTGTTGTAAAATGAGGTCCTCAGTCTTTTTTATGTTGCAAAACATTCTTATGATTCATTATATATTTGAAACTGCACTGCTGGTCACTTTGTGAATGCATAATGGGCGTCTCAACCATCAGGATAAATATATTCATAAACAAACTGCATTAAATGTTTACTGTCTCTTTTTTGCCTACCCTTGTCTCTCCCTGCAGTCACTTTGGAAACATAAGTTTGGAATTTTATGGCAGCAAATGTGGGCTGAGCCCCATTAGCTGATCTTTGCTAGAAGTCGTTGTAGACTGGAAATGCAAATCAGTGCTATTTTGAATCTTGAAGATCAAAGCCGCCACCACTCAGTCATCTAGAAAATCTCCTCACGGGGAAGTTTGATGATTCATGTTTCACTTCAGCTTCATTGATGTTCTCTTAAAAGTGTCTAAGGTTAACTATCATTTCCAGCACCAGCCCCTAAACAGTAGCCACTTTGATCTTCTTCAAACTGTCATTCTCATAATTATTTAACGAATAATAATAATAATAATAATAATAACAATAACAAAAACACCTTGCCTATGTTTATATGCTGACATGTGATATGGATGGATGCATGGATGGATGTTTATTTTTAATGTCTTAGGTATAAAATCATATGGAATATGCTGGACAATTATATAGTATAACTTACCAACATTCAAGTATTTCATTTGCTGGTACTCGTATTTAAGGGTTAAGTTATGAAATGAAAAGTAAATGAGATGACACAAGCAAGTAGATCTGCATGTGAGAATCAGACCCCAAACACTGAAGGTGGTAGATCATACAATGCCTAAATATGTTATTTAAAAATGTAATTGCATTATTTGCAATAGTTATGACAAATGTGGCAGATGGAAAGCATGTTCTTGTTGGCAGCAGCTTTTAGAAACAAATGAGTTCCGCAATAAATGCATGTTAGAATGTCTGATTTTCATTGCAGTCAGTGTGTAAACACAGCTGAGCAGAGAGATCTGAACTGAGCTGCAGCTGAAAATGCTGTAAAATGAATATGCAGCAGAATTCCGTTTTCTGTAACAGATGGAGGTCATTGTATGACATAAAAAACATCAGGGGGTAGAATAGGAAGCAGGCAGAACTGATGTTTTTTTAATTGTAACATGCAAACATGTACCAGCAAGCATTTTGCTGCCAATTAGCAGGTGGTGACATTAAGAAAGCAATAAAATCAGCAACAAAATGTTTCTGGCCTTTACAATATTGTCATTTTACTCCCCAGTTGGTACATATTGGTTCAACTGTGTGATGTATTGAAAAATTGTGGCTTACTCCATACAGTCTGAAACTCTGCATTCAGAAACCATGAATTATCTATTATTAGACATTCATGTATTAGGCAACTCTGTTCCAGTGGTGGAAACACTTGTTTTCTGCTCTAAAGCTCTTGATCTTTGTTGTACTGCTGAGATATGGCATGTGTTCAGTAGCCTGCCCTGCTGGGAGATAAAATCTGCGGAAGGGTGTGACTCCAGAAAAAAAGTTAGAAGCATCTGCACAGAGTCTGCAAACAATTAGCAGCACGGCCAGTGGACAGGGATGGATGGATGGATGGATGTGAAGAACATGTGAAAAGGATGAAATAATGACGCAATCTAGCACCTGTACAGACACCGCTGAGAACACGGTAATCGTGTCAAAGCAGTTGACTGAATGAACGCTGATTCTGGTGCATGTCTGTTTATGCTGTTGCTTAGCAATATTGCCTGACTGGTTGAATTTCATGCTTCTGACGACACACACTCCCTGGAGTGTCTGTCCCCTGACACTCAGCTCAGTCACCTTTCTTCGCCCCACTATGTAATGTGGATCCCGGCCATTCGGGCGGAGGCCTGCAGGGGGAAGCTGACCCTTTAGCAGGGTGTCGTCCCTGCCTTTGCCCACGTTCAGGCAGACCAGCTGTGAATCTGTGGATCTCATGCTTGACTGAGCAGCCGCGCTTAAGCTCTTCGTGCTAAAGTTGCTAAGAGACACGATTCAGCAGTACCGATCTGTGCCTGACATGAGGGAAGCTATTGTAGTAGCCCCAAGATATATAACGACAGTGTGAATCAGGTGAATTTAAAGCATTCATACATTATAACATATAACAGATATATAAATTCAGTCAGAAATAGAATAAAAAATGAATAATTAAACATAACAAAATCATATGTCTCAAAATCATATGATATTTTGAATGGCAACTTCACCAGACCCTCTGACGGGCAGCGTAATTACTGTTGCAGTCATAAAGAAGATCTACTGGCAAATGGGTCAGATACCAAGGCCAGTTTGAAAATGGATGTTTTTCACCTGTATGATTCACAAATAACCTTAAAAATTGTGACATATCAAAGTGTTCAGTGCGTAAACAGGGCTCATAGCCCTACATATGTGCTGCACTTGTGCATCAGTGCTCAGATTTGTTGCACATTGCTTATGTAATGATTGCACAGGTCTGACTGTAAACCACAGAAATGATCTTGGCATCAGGCAGCATCATTCACTATGTCAAGACTAATGGCTCCCAAATCAGGAAAGGAATGCATGTATGCTTTGTTTAAAAATAGATAATAAAAATACATAATACATCATATAAATGATTAATGTCAGAGGCTTCAGTACTGTTTTAAGCATTTTTAAATGCTCAAATATTGACTTCGAAAACAAATATGTAATCCATCCTTATTTATTCAATTTCTGCTATTATTCATAAGAAAAAAAAATAATACATGCAAGTAATTTTTCTAAGCTGTTTCATATTTGGTGAAGTTCAGAATTTCACAAAAGAAATTCTGAGGCAATATCATACCCCTTTTGTGGTGAATTTTAACTATTTTCAGGTTTTGGTGAAATTCACTCATTTACATTTTAATAAGGATTGTGAAAAGTAGATCCTTCTACTCTTAACAAGTATTTAAAAAATCCAATGAGGTGCAAAAAGTAAAATATATAAACCAATCCACTATGTCACATAAAGTAATGGACTCATTTTAAATATGTTTATTTTAATATTAGAGAGGAAAATGCAGTGCTTAGTTTTCATTTTATGTCTAAAAAGCTGAAAAAGACCTTGTTCTTTTTTATATGAGTAAAACAATAAATAAAAAAGTGGCTGTGGTGACTGTGATATAAGTATTTTGAACAGAGGACAGACTAAGCCAGGTCCTTTTGGTTTATGCATTCACAGCCTCCTTTGAATAATTTATAATTTGTTGGGTTCAGTTTTATACTAATGGAATTTGATTTGCATATTTACTTTTAAACATCCTACATGTGTCATTGGAGAGACTTTTTTATTATTTTGTGAGGAAGAATTATTTTTACTGTTTTATGTCTGTTTTATCAGTCTAAATATTTAGATTTTGGACCATCAATATATTCATCTAAATGCCTGTGGTGATTCGGTATTTTTCTGATTTTTCTTTATACCGAGCCACCAAAATTAAATGAAAAAAAAAAAGACGTTTAACATTTCACATCGTCCCTGAACCACAAACACCTCATCCTCTGCTGTATGGAACGGTATTCTTTCCAATTTTCAATGGCTTTTCAATAGCCTTAGTGTGAGAACCTTTACTAACATCACGGAACAAAAATACAGTTTTTTTGAGTCACGCAATGGGAACTGCAGATGTCTTAGGGGTATAGGTACCTATACAAGTGCTTTGCGTCCACTTGTCCTTTATCTAATTTATCTATTTATATGGCAATGCTTTTTTTCATGCCGCTGGAAACCTATTGCGAAACATTTTGTGACAGCTTATCTGCAAATGCAGTATATTGAATTAAATTTGACTTTGTTTTAGTCGTTTTCCCTCTTTGCATTAAAGTCTGTATGGGCCATTCTGTGATCTCCATGTTCTTTTTATTTATTGTTTGAATTACACTGTCAGTACTAGGACAGGTACATTTTTGTGTGAATCAATTAAATTAACCATAGAAGAATGTAACTGTGAAGGCTTAAATGAAGATAATATGGTATGTCAGAACTTGTTATGTCAGAGTTTGACCTGTTTCTGCCTAGCCAGTGAGCAGTCATTACATGGAGAAAATGTTTATTTTTCTAGAAAAAAAGACTTTTTTTACTACTGAAAATATAAGATTAGAATTTATTACATTCAGCAACTCTCTCTCTCACATACACACACACACACACACACACGTATGTCGGGTACACATATATTTATGGGGACCGTCATTCATTTCTATGGGAAAAATGCTAATGCTAACTCTGACAACCTTTACCCCTACCCAGCCCTAACCATAACCATAAGTAACCAAACAGAACACAAGAGTTTTTGCATTTTTAGTTTTTTCATTGTAGTCACAGGTTTTTATTTAATTGAATTTTCCCCATAAGGGAAAAAAAAAACGGGTATTCATCACGTTGAGGGGACATTGTGTCCCCATGAGAAAAGGTATGTCCTGTGAAGGACTAATGCTCACACACACACACACACACACACACATAGTCTTCCCTGTGAAGGACTAATGCTTTAGCCATTATGCATTGTACTAATGCAAGAGTGTAGTCTGCACTCTTCATGCTGTACATTTAACAAGGTAAGTGAAGCTAAACTGAGGTTTATTTATTCTGTTCATCCTGCTGTTTCTACATGTTGACATCAGTGCAATATTCGAATACTAAAAGGTCCTTTGAAAATTTCTGTCGGGAGGCCACTCGTTACTTTTGACATTAGGTTTTTCAGTGCTCTTTAAATTTGTAGCCTTGGTTTTTCCTGTTATTGTGTTTAATGGCTTCAATGGTAATGGATTGTTGTGGATAGGAGGCTCACTCAGTAGTGCTTTGTCCACAGACCTTCAAAGCTGTAGGTTCAATTACTGCGTGTGCATTTGTTTGTGTGTGTGTGTGTGTGTGTGTGTGTGTGTGTGAACCACCAGTTGTGTTAAATGTTTGACTTTGAAAACTGCATGGTTGCACTTGGCTATGTAGAGGTGTGTGACTGAATGAACTTAAGGGTCACTTACAGGTAACATCCCAATATTCTGATGCTCCTCCGCCCAAAGCATGTAAATCGCCTAAGTGTACTTAAACCCAGACATAAATCACTGGAAGAATACGCTTAAGTTAAAAAAGCATCTAGCTAAGTGTTTTTTTTTTTACATGCATGGGAGAATAGACCCTGTAATAAGCAAATGTATTATAATGGCTTGTTAGAGTCTTCAATGTTTAAATAACTGTAGTTATGCAATTTGTCTATCAATCTGCAGGTTTGTGTGGACAAATGTTGAATGTTTCAACTCCATAAATATTACAGGAGATACACTGTGGAATGTGGAAAATTAAGTATAAACTACATGTGGTTTAATATTCTGGCAATTTGCATAAATATATAAGTCAATTAACTTTAACTCTCACAATGTAAAATAAATTATAATGTTTATATTTGGTTCATTTTAAGTTGTGCGACCACTTTTCACAGTATAATTCTACTTCAGTATATTCAAGTAAGTTAAATTAAATACAGCTGAAGCTCTTATGGAACTTGTTGAAAATGCTACATGATGCTGTGATATTGTATTATAATTATTATTTGCCTTAATCACTGATTGATATATTCAGACTGCATATTTGAAGACAGTTTCAACCTGTTATAAGGAAATGTTAACCCGGTTTTTAAATAAGAAAACCAACTACATCACACTAATGCATATTAGTATATGCATTATATGCAAGACCTATGATAGGCAAAAAAAATGTAGGACAGTGTTTATTTTCCCCTTACACTGTCAGTACCTCTGCCTGATCATGTGCCTTATACACTGTGTACTTCTCCCTGTTTGTGTGCCTGTGTGTGCCTTATACACGATGTACCTCTACCTGATCATGTGCCTGTGTGTGCCTTATACACGGTGTACCTCTTCCTGATCGTGTGCCTTATACACGGTGTAACTCTGCATGATCGTGTGCTTTATACACAGTGTACGTGTGCCTGTGTGTGCCTTATACACAGTGTACCTCTGCATGATTGTGTGTCTTATACACAGTGTACCTCTGCCTGATCGTGTACCTTATACACAGTGTACCTCTGCATGATTGTGTGCCCGTGTGTGCCTTATACACAGTGTACCTCTGCCTGATTGTGTGACTCTGTGTGCCTTATACATGCTGTACCTCTGCTTGATCATGTGCCAATCTCTGCCAACAAACAAAACAGGCTAACAGCCTATGAATTCAACCTACCCACTTAAAATAAACAGAAATAAACAGATCAAAAGAAATGTCACTCCCTACATACACTATATCCTAATCACTATTTCAAAGCTTCAAAGCTGAAGGCTGGGCTTAATCGTAGTTGAAATACAATGCTAGAAAAGTCGGTACACAGAAGTGAGGCAGAGGATTAGCGACAGCACCAGAGGCAAAGCAAAAAAAGTGAGTCGGCGGGTAACAAACCAAGGTCATACACAAGTAGGCAAATCATAGTAAATCACCATCCAAAACAAGGCAGTAAGTAACTGTTGGTTTTTGAATCATCAGTCCTTTTCTGCAGAAGGTTTGGAAATGATGACATCGCTGGGTGTCTTGACATCAGCATTGGCTGAATCAACCTTATATCATGAAAAACAAAGTCTACAGCACATAACAAAGCTTAGGGCACATAACAAAGCTCATGGGGTGTAACACGTCCTGCACAAATATTAACGTTTACAGAGTTCGCAATGTTTCTCCGGCATGTGAGAGGGCATCAGCAACTACAGTAAGTTCTTTGAACCATTCTTATGTACGATTTGAAGGTTAAAGAGTTGGATGACTATGGACCATCTCAACAAATACTAATTTGTGTTCTGCAGCTGACCTAAGAAAACCAGTGGGTTGTGGTCTGTAATCACTTGGACAGGATTAACACTATCACCTACAGTACATATACTTTAAAATGTTGTAACGCTAATTAAAGAGCAAGAGCCTCCTTTGCTATAGTGTTGTAGGCAAGCTGGTGTTGTAGGAGTTTACACATAAAGCACCAAATAGGGCGGTCAAGTCCTCTATCGTCCTCCGGCAAGAGGACGGCACCCATCCCAGAGGCACAGGCATCCACTTTGAGCTTATACTGTTTATCGAATTGAGGGTCTGCTAGCACGGGTGAGCTGCTGAGCTGTGCCTTAACAGAAGAGAAGGCCGATTAACAAGTGGGGGACCAATAAAATGGGTCATTTTTTTTAGGGGCAGAACAACATCAGAAAAATTGCAGCAGAAATGTCTATAATAACTAGTCATTCCTTGGAAATGTTTAAGCTCCTGTTTGGTTGTAGGTGCTGGTAAAGCTTCATTGGCCTTAACTTTGGCATCGACGGTACTTACAGTTCCCTGACCCAATTTCCAACATACATGACAGTGCTTTTCCCAAATTCACACATCCAAATTTAAGACCAGTGCAACCTGCTGTAGCCACAGGAACACTTGCTTCAGTGTGTCCAGCTGCTCATACCACGTATCTAAATAAGAAATGTCATCATCGAGGAATGACTCATAATTCTGGATGTTCCCTAATACTTTTTGCATCAAGCGCTAGAAGGTAGCTGGGCCATCACATAAACTGAAAGGCATGACAGTATATTGGAGGAAGTTGTCTGGCGTGACAAAGGCAGATGTTTCATTAGGGGCATATTAGGGGCACATGCTTGTAACCTTTTAGGAGGTACAGCTTGGTAACAAATTGAGCAGATCCGATGTGCAATCCTCAGCCTTAGAGATGGGAAATGTGTCCAGTTTTAATTACAGCGTTCATTTTTCTGTAGTCATTTCAAAACCGGACTGTACCGTCAGGCTTAGGCACAGGTAAACAAACTAGGGACAGTGAGATCATTTTCAAGTAAATATTCAGGCTCCTTTTCAAACAGTGCCCATTTTTGTGGATTAACCCAATAGGGATGCTGTTTTACAGGGGGATGGTTACCAACATCATTATCATGTTCTATCAAGTGGGTTTGGGGGTGTCAGCGAATAAAGAGAGGAAATATTTATTTATTTATTTATTTATTTAATGTCCTTTTGGTTATCTAAGGATAGGTGGGCAAGTTTCTCCGGAAGAAATAGCATGGCTTCCATGTTTGCTAGACGGGCACAAGGTAAACAATTTCTACCTAGGTACAGTGAATCACTCTCTGTGGAAGAGTAGCTAGGTCAATTTACAAGCACGGCTTTGAGGGGAGCTGAGGGGTAAGATACTGGTAAATCAGCTGTAACCAACCATTCCAGATAAGGCTATAACATATTTCATCTCGATCATATAGTCTGAGGCACTCTTTTTTCTGGATCACGTAAGGACCGGAGAATGGTGCAGGAATGCAGGAACTAGCTAAAGGGAGCAGAACAAGGACTCAGTTGCCAGCCTGGAAAGTTCACTCTTTTGCTTTCCGATTGAAGTTAATGTTCATCACTTCTTGGGAAGCATATAAAGAATGCTTTGCCAATTCTCCAGCCACTTTTAACCATTTACGAATTGAGCTCTTGCAGCTAAGCACATCTTTGGATGGAGAACGTGAGATCAGAAAGAAGCACTGCTCCTGTAGGATTTTTAGAGATATCTTCACCATGTGACCAAAAACTTAGTAGGACTAAAACCTGTTGTTTCCTGAATGGCTTCGGCTTATGGAGAATAAGTATAATGGCACATACTCATCCATTTCTATACCCTTTTAGAGGCAGTATGCGTGCAGCATGTTTTTAAAAGACTGGTGAGACCATTCCAGAACCCCTTGGTGGTATGCACTAGACGTTGTGCACCGAACATTCAGTTTTCAATTGACCTGGGTGAACAACTTGAAGTTGGTACCACATCACTTCCACAAAGTCGAAAGAGGCCTCCCTTTCTTGGCCTCTCCCTACCACTGTGGTCTCCCCCTTTGCTTGTTTTTTTCTTCTCTTTCTTCTATTTTGGTCTCAAACCCTGCCCCTTATTTTCACTAGTTTTCCTCTTGATCTGTCACTCCCTTTTGGGCAGCTCGGCAGCTGGAATATTTCATATGTGCTAAATAATGAAGTAAATAAATAAAATAAAATAAAGAAATCGAGCAACATGAGGGGCCTATACTGAGTTTATAGAGCCCCTCATGGTAAAGCAAATATGTCTGACACAGCAGTGCATTCAGACCATTATTCTGCTTGATAAAGCTGCCAGACAGGACAAGGGGAAAAAAAAATTGAAAGAGGTACAACTTCACCAGAAATGACAGGGCAGCACCTGTATCACACAAAATTGTCACATGATTGTGTTGTCACATGATAGTGTTGTCACATGATAGTGTTGTCCATCCAAAGACTCAGATCCATTAAACATGGAGGGTTTGAAAGCAGGTTCAATCACTGGTGATGGCAAATAGCCTCCGAGGCAGATGGTTACGTGGACCTTTGTACCCGCTTCACGAGCCTCAGACCTGGACATACCGATATGTGTCCTACATCATGACAATAATAACACTCTCGAGTTTGTGGGGTAACCGTGGCAGACACACCATCCCTGCTGTTCTGCAAGGGTTTGGCAGCAAGCTTTCTGGGAACGCGAGTCAGTATGAACACCATTTTATGTGTTAATATGAACTAATCGGCCAGTGTAGCCGCTCCCCTGAGAGAGGCCATATTTTGGTCATTTAAGTAGATGACCACATGATCGGGCAGAAAATGTCTAAATTTCACTAACAACACAAGCTGTTTAAGTTGCTTACCACCACATTAAAGAACCTCACTATCATCAACAGGTCATCTTTCTGGCAGCAGTCGAGCTGCTTTGGGGTGGGATTCAAAGTAAACCCCACCAAATCAATCCAGACCACGACATGTACACACAAATATCCCAGACGGATCTGAAGATCCCAAACGAGCCCCGAGATTCTGTTATGATCCCGAAGTGTAGAGGTTTGGGATGTAGCAGAATATGTGCGAGCAGGGTGTATGCATATACAGAATGGGACACAGGAGTCCAGTCGTATAGTAAACCCAGAAGTGTATTTACAAAGATTGCTGGCACCACAATGTACAGTGGTACCTCAGTTCTCGAACTCATTAGAACTTGAATTTCTTAAAAGTCGAACCAATTAAAAAAAAAGTTACCTAGAACTCAATCTGAATCTCAGAAGTCAAACCGTGAATGCCAACCTAAGATGACAACAACCAGAAACAGCTGATCACACGGGGATTCCACACGAAGTTAACGAGGGAGCATGGCACACGGAAGGAGCAGACGATTGGGGCATGACACATTGTTTTTTTTAACTTTACACATTGTTTGGATACATATAATTTCTTTAAAAAATACTGTTTTGATAAATGTGCTTACATGTGTTTAGTACAGTATATGCTTGTCTTGTTTTGTCCAGTTCATTTTGCGTTTAAATGCTAAAAAAACATGTTTTGGTGTAATTTTTTCGGGCTGGCAACCAATTAATTGGTTTTCTATTATTTCTTATGTGGGAAATTCGATCAGAACTTGAACTTTTTAGGATTTGGTCTGGAGTTCTGAACGGATTAATTTTGAGTTCTGAAGTACCACTGTATTTGCAGGACTCAGGAGTGACCCACGCCAAAACAACAAACAAAATAGGCTAATGCCCTGAATTCAACCTACCTTCCCTGAACAAAAACAAAAAGTACAATCACTACCCCTCTCTCCCTAGCCAACATGTACAATAAACAGAAATAAACAGATCAAAAGAAATGTCACTCCCTAGTTGTCCTTTAACCTCGTATTTTTGCATGTGAATTTGGACCATCAAATTTCCGATGCATATTTCCAATGCATAAACATTCAATGTTAGAATTTCAGAGCCATATAAAACTCAAATTCTGATGACACAGATTTACTTCCATACATTGAATTTGTGGACATTGCATTTGTATTTACCACTATGAAATCCGGTTGGTTTTTCTGATATGTTTTTGAAGAAATATAAAAATAAGTGTTTTCTTCTCTTGTTTCTGACTGCCCTGCTCTTCTTTTATTGTAACTGCTCCTCTCTGTCTTTCAGATGATTGGATGGGTACAGAACTGTGAAGAACAATTTCATTTGTTCATCCATCTGGTTTCTGTAACTGATCATGTTATTAAAAGTGGTACAAAAACCTGGGGGTTCCCCTGGGATGGACAGAGCATATGGCAGAATGCACTATGAAACAGCTGAAGGCCATTGCAACCAAGCACAATCACCCAACCTACTCAAGGATCGGCGGCCACCAATTCACTTGTATTGTATTTTTGAGTATAGGGGGGCCAAGAGAAAAAAAATTGATTTACAATTACAATGACTTACTATGAGCTTCTTGGCCTATTTATTGTTTCAATTTGCTTCGTTACTTCCGGGCATTTAAAAAATTTAGCTGAAGTCAACCCCATAAAAATCAGGTCAAGTTTCATAATTGGGAAAATTTAAGTCAGGTTGGAGCAAACTGAATTTTTGGTGTGTGCACATTACATGTCAAAAGGCAGGGGGCAGCATGCCATGATGTTCACCCATGTCTCTACAAATCAAGGTAAAAAAATATGATGGTCGTACTCTCAAAATGCTGCTTTTTGGTTGTGCACCATTTTCTCCTTTACTGTATGGGCCTGTTATCAGTACACTCTTGTTTGATCTAAGCCTTTAATTATTTGTTCTTGTTTTCAACTGCATAGCTCAGTGGGTAGAGTGTGTTGCACCAAGGCTATAACACTGCAGTCATGGGTTTCAGACCAGCTTTATTTATTTAGGTTTGTTTAACCTATTTCTGTACAGTTTAATTCTGTTCTGCATGTGTTTGTGTTCCTAGTCCCTCCTAATGTTCACGTTCAGTTGTGTGTCATAATCTTTAGTGTTTATTTCCCTGTATGTAATGTTTCCTAGTTTTGCTATTTGTTACGGTCATCTAGTTCCTGTTAATTGTGAGTTAAGTTTCCCCACCTGTTGCTTGTTTACCTGTACTGTGCTGACTGGTTAATTGGTTAGGACTTACACCTGTTCCTTGTTTGCCCCAGTTTTCTGTGTATTTAGGTACTTGCCGCGTTCTTTTCTCCAGTTAGTCTTTGTGGTATGATGTTGTGTATTGGAAGTTCTGTCCCCATGCCTGGTCCCAGTCCATTTGGCTGTTGTTGTTAGTTTGGTTCTCTTTTGTTAATAACCCACCTCCCCCAGCCGTGAAATAACCAAGATAAATGGCTGGATGATGTGATGGCCTTTAGAGTATTTTGCAACAGTTCAATTAAGATTTATTTAGATTCGAACAGCAAAGTAACCTAAATAATTAGATTGATATAGTCTCTACTGAACTGTGGCAAGCTGCATTAATGTGGAAAGCCAAATAGTAATCGTGAAGTGTCTAGGCCATTTGAGTTTTAAAATGGCAAAAGCTTGTATCTGTTAACACATACAAACTTGACTACTAACCTGATTTCCAGACTCCACCAAGGTGCCTGGGGCAGAAGAGTTTGCATATCTTACATGCACATGACACCATTTACTCCCTAAAGGGAATTTATTACATGTAGCCAGAGAAGTGTAAGTCGCTTATCTAAATTGTGTTTATTTTCATTTTGGTCAGAGGTTCAGTTCATGAAAGTGAGGTTCGTCAGCTCGCGATATTACAACTGGATTGAGCTTCACTTTCCAGCAGTTTGCTTTGGGCCTGTACCCCACAGCCTGGGTACACTAGCAGAACATATATAGGAGTCCAAATATTTGTGGGGAACCTATGCGCATATTTTAGTAGAAAACATTGTGACCTTTGATCCTTCAAACCAATTCCTTGAAATAATGTCTAAAATGTGATGTTAATGAGCAGTGTCTATGTAGCATTCATATTTAGCTGGAAGAAAAGGATAAAGCCGACCAAAATAATGATATTTCAGTTTGAACTCCTGCACCAACTTTGAGGAGTTTGCGTCGTCTGTTTATTTTTTCTTCCGTTTCCACAGTTGAAAGACTTGGAGCTTTAGGTGCCTGTAAATTGCTGTTATAATGTGCTGAAATGTTTGCGTTGTGATGGACTAATATCCTTTCTTAGAGGTACAGAGTCATGCAACATGCTTCCTGTAATAGACTGCAGGCTGTCTATGACCATGTAATGGATACAAAAATGGATGGTATATAATGATAAATGAATAATATTAATATAAATGTATCTATTTATATCTCAACTGTATCTCTACTGTATCTATCTATCTATCTGTGTATATAAATATCTAATTTTATTTATGTGATAGATGCTGCTGATTCACATATGACTAAAAACTAGCATGGCATTCTCCAAGAAAAGCAGTTCATGCACAGCAGAATAGGGCCTAGAAACAAACATTTTATAGGCTGAGCCATTTTAATTTCATGCTGTGGATTGCTGTTAGGAAAGAGTGACTGCTATCCCCCAGACAGGAAACCTGGCGACATGGGCCTTTTCAGCCTTTGATGCATTTCATGTTTTTTTTTTTATAAATTTATTTTTAGAAACATGACTCAAATTGAGCCACTGCAAAAAGTGACACTAGGATGTCAATTATTGCTTTAAAAATGCCCTTGTATTTCATCAGTAGTGCCCTGTACTGCAGAATCTATTAGTAGTTGGTATGAGAATTTTTATAAAGAGAACCTTTGACAGGCATCTGAGCTCCACTGAAATTTAGAGGCTGCATCTACATCAGTGTCTGTGGTTAGAAGAGGAAGCATTAATAAAAAGTCGGAAAAATCTAAACCTGCCCCCATCTTCCTGCTCTGGTGGGATTTATTTGTCTTGTGTATGATTATGTTGTTATCTCAGCCTTTCGACTCATAACAGATATTCCATCATTTTCAACCACGATGCATAAATTCCTTTTTATAATACCGTATTGTTTCTCTGACGTCTGATGCAGGATACCCTGACTCAGAGAGCGCAACAGAAATAACACGTGCAGACATATGGTCAACGAATATGCAGACATCGCTCAGAGAGCAGACTGTACAGATGCGGTATATCATACATATAACATATGCTACAGATAAAAGAATATAAAAATATCTTGGCCCTTGGAGAGCAGGGATCTCTTAATGGATAGCTTTAGACGCACAACAGCAACAACAAGGATAAAGCTGTAATTAAACAAGCAAGAAAGTTCAGGGAAAAAGTGGTATAACCTCTTCATTAGCTTTTCACACTCAGTCTTAGTGTTTCCAGGCAAGCTGATCTAATTAAAGATACTTTATACAAATTAGGCGCTGATTTTTTTTTTTTTTTTTTATGAAATATCTATCTGTCTATCGCATACTACAAAGGTATAAACACACCTTGAACATATTTTTATTGAGAGAAACACATTAAGTATTTAATTACTAGGAATTACTAACATTAAAAGACTTAAACATGAATATGAAGTAACTAATTTTAAAAGAGGTTGCAGTGGAATACAAGAACGCAGCCATCTGTGAAAAAGTAACTCAAGTCTCAAGTGTAAACTGCAGAATGTTAGCTGGAAGACTTAACACACATTCACTTAAATTTAGATAACTTGCCCAAGGGGTTAATTAATCAGCTTGCTTAGTTAAAGATTTAAACCAAACAAGGGGTGTTTTTCGCTTGTTTGTTTTCTGTTATTTTTCTTTCATTTTAGTTTTAATCCGGAATGGTGTACCATATAACACAAATAAGAATAAGAAAATTCAGGAAGGAAAAAAAAAACTTTACCATATATTACCGGTGCCAGACTCGCTGAAGGATCATAATTGCTGCTAAAAATGATATTAAAACTTTTTAAACTGACATTAATTAATCATACAATAGAGTACCAGACTTTTTCATCCATGAAGAGAAACAAGTCATAGTTTAATTGGTGTCTCTATGATCTTATTTTTTCATTTTTTTTTGAAAGTCATGATTAAAATGTCACTGTTCTGTATCACTGATGTCACCAAGTAGACAATGTTGATGTCCCCCTTTTTCAGGAAAATTTGTGAATCCAAATAGAATTGAGTGAGCAGACATTGTAGCGGACAGACATTAGTCTAGGACAGGGGTGTCCAATCTTATCCGCAAAGGGCCGGTGTGTGTGCAGGTTTGTGGGATAACCTGTAGGTCAGCTGTTCAAACTCAGGTATGAGGACTCTTCAGCCAATCAGTCCTCTAATTAGTAATCTAATTAGGGAGTTGCAGCGAAAACCCACACACACAGTGGCCCTTTGCGGGTAAGATTGGCCACCCCTGCTTTGTGGAATTTCTCATCTGAGAACATTTATTAAAACCACCTCAATACTGTCATCTTTCTGCTTGTCATTCATCCAGAAGCCAGTCCATCACCGGGCACAGGGCTGAGGTACACCCTGGACAGGATGCCAGTCCATCACCGGGCACAGGGCTGAGGTACACCCTGGACAGGATGCCAGTCCATCACCGGGCACAGGGCTGAGG
>JABFEA020000038.1:23944953-23968383 GCA_019775915.2 Cyphomyrus plagiostoma
ATATATCAATCTGTGTTAGCTTTCAGATTACAAAATCTCTTTTTTAATATTTTTTTTTGTTCTTTGTGTAGCCTGTAGACTTCATGTGACATGCTAGCCTATCAGTACCAATTTTAAATAATCGATATAATTCAGACAAACTTGCATGTTGTTTGATATGCTCGATTACTTAAAACTTGGACAGCAGGAGACAATAGGCATTTCCTCAGAGGTATTCCTATACTTGTTTAGCTCACCAGCGAAACCTCTGAAATAAATTTATTTTTTACTAATTAAACAATGCCACGTTTTAGTCTTCAAAGGTTATTAAATTAGTATTTTCCAAAACTACCAAACTTGACAGTAACGCAGTGTCTTGTTTGCCTCTGTTACTGCCCTTAGCTTTGATTATAACATATAACATATCACTTATGATAATGGTACATTCATGCTACAATATGAATCTCCTGTTTCATTGCATTTCGAAGGCCTAAAGGATTTAGATCAGGTGGCTGGGGAGGCCACTGACGTAGACCTCCTCTGAAATCACTGTCATGTTCATGGAACCAGTTTGATATGCCTTGTGCTTTCTGACAAGAGGGGGACATCGTGACCATAAAGGGATTCAAATAGTCAACAACAGCCTGTGGCATTTAAACAATGCCAGATTGCATTTAAACAATGCTCGATTGCTATTAGCGGGGCATTGTGAGCCGAGAAAACATTCTCCAATCATCCCACCACCAGCAGCATGAGCTGTTGACATAACCACGGTTAGATGCATGGATTCACGCTGAGACCACATTCACTTCTGTTGAGCCTGTTACCACTGCACCTCCTAAATTTCCTGTTCTTAGCTGACAGGAGTGGAACCTGATCTGGTCTGCTGCTGCTGTGGCCAAAGTCCAACATGGTATCCATTCAGAGATGCTTTTCTGCTCACCACTGAGGTAAAGAGTAGTTATTTGAATTACTTTAGCTTTCCTGTCAGCTCGAGCCAGTCTGGCCATTCTCCTGTGACCTCTCTTATTAACAAGACTTTTCCGCCCGCAGAACTGCCACTCAGTGGGTGTTTTTTTTTCCTTTCTTTTTTTGCATCATTCTCTGTAAACTCTAGAGGCTGCTGTGCATGAAAATCCCAGGAGATCAGCAGTATATGAAAATACTCAAACCACCCTGTCTGCCATCAACAACAACGCGATGCTCACTTAGATCACTTTTTTTTTAATTTTGATGTTTGACCATCTGACCATTAACTGAAGCTTTTGACCCTGTAATGCATGATCTTGACTGATTAACATGAACAAGCTGGTGTGGGGCTGATCCTGATAAAATGGCTGGTGAGTGTAGCTTAAATGTGTTCTCTTTTTATCAGTATACCAACATTTCACAAACCAGAATCAGCAGGTATGCATTGTGCTACAAGGTACTATGAAACAGCCACATTAGATTGATGTCTAGGAAACGCTCAATAATAATGTATAATTCTGCTAGACAGCTTTATCTGACTGGCCATATGTGGCTTGAAATACACAGGGTAAGTGGATTGACAGCTTTTCTTTGTCTTCCCAAATTAAGGGACTTTTGACTTGGTGTTCAGCAGAGACCCAGAAAAGGTCAATGGCTACTTATTTTGTGTATTTAGTGGATGAGAGGGCAATCACTGATTGCTGTCATGCCCCAGGCAGCTGGTTAGGCCCCTGCCCTGTTCTGTGTACAGTCTGCATGGGCTCTTGTTCCCCTCATGCAGTCAACTGGGCACTCATATAGTGTGTGTGTGTGTGTGTGTGTGTTTGTTGAGGGGGGGGGGTGTATATAATGTATATATTACAATGTGACCTGTTATTCTGATGTTGTGGGGACCAGCTTTTCGGTCCTGCAAGGGGAAACTGAATTTTATTTAAAGTATTTATTTATTAAAAAATATGGCTACAGTCAAAAAAGTAAAAATGCCAAAAGTCTTGTATTTTGTTTGGGTACTTATGGGTTGGGTTAGGTTAGGGCTGGGTAGGGATTAAGGTTGCCGTTGCTGGGATTAAGGTTATGGTCATGGAATTGAATGGAGTGTCCCCACAAAAATTTGAATACAAATGTTCATGCATGGGTGTGTGTGTGTGTGTGTGTGTGTGTATTGACTGGCTTGAAGCTGATATTATTGATTCATCTATTTCTAAATTTGCCTATCAAGGTGGGGGTTATGTGCAACATATGAACAAGAATATCAATATGTAATTCAATTCTTAAACACAATAGAAAAGGCAATCTTACTTTAGTATAATCTGATAATCAGCATAATAAATGCAGAGCACTGCTTTTTTTATTCACTCATGTTGTAGAGTTTTCAATACAGAAAAATGTCAGTTTACCCATCCATGTTTTAGCTGCTTATCCTGTTCAGGGTGGCAGGTAGAAAACAGGCCACCTGACCATGTATCATATAGGGAAAAAAGCAGCCAAGCTGGATATCACTCGTGCCATTTCTGCATTGTAGCAAGTTGCGCTTCAGTTAGCAGTTTCGCATATCTGAGTTCCATGTGGTGTTTATGACAGGCTTATAAAAGATCAAAGCTGAGCTTTGGCAGAATTTGTCATTTGTTTTACCGCTACATGCATCTCCGGCATATTAACTTCCCAAGATTGCAAGTAAAAGGCATTAATCTTATAGCTGATGTTCACCGTTTAACATTCAGCGCGAATAATATTTCTATCAAATAAAGATAAGAAAATAAGACGAGATAAGAAATGAAAAATACTAATATTGATTCTAGGAGGGAAGGGGAAGGGTGTACTGAATATGAAAACATTTCGAAGGGTATTATTAATTCTTTATTTTAATATTGTTTCGGGGTGATACCTGTGGGACTTATTTATGATGTTAGATTAAATAGTATAAAAACCAAAGAATGAAAGTCATCATATGTTCGCGCCATGTTGTTTAAAGCTAAGCTAAGCTGCCAGGCTCTGAAGCAGTCAGGGTGAGGACACGGGGGAATTCAATCAGTCATTGACTGTTTTATCCCTCTCCTGGGTTATAAGACAAAATGTGTCATGAAAGGGGAAAAATAATAGCTCCCCCTTTTGAGCAAGTCCTTGCGGTTGTGACTGCCGTGCAGAATGGCTGGGCCACCCTCACGTGTGCTCTCATCAGCCCCGCTCGAGGGACAGCCGTCAGAGTCGAATCCCCCGCAGCGCTGCTCACTCACCTAAAATCGGCTTCCCTTTTCTCCTGTCCTGTCAACTTCCTTCTCAGAAGGCACAAAAAAACCCGCTTCATAAAACTCTAAAGGCAACTCTGATTTAAGATTCAAAATGGTAATAGTTCAGATGAATTTGACTAAATGTGCTTGTCCATCCATCTTCCCGCAGCTGTGAATAAGTAAATCAGATTTCAGTATGTCCGCACATATCAAACAGTATAAATGTAGATTGTTCGTACCGTAGACTCCAAGTACTTAGCAGATTTGCAGGAAATCAATAAATCAATGAATTTCTCTTTATAATATGTAAAGCTTCCTATTCACCATATAACTAAAAGCCATTCAAGCATACTCACTGATACAGAAGCCAAAGCAGTTGAAGTTATCAGCAATTATAGAACCAGTGTTTATATTGTATTTACAGTTTGTACTCATCTTTCTTTTTGTGGTTATGAAGGGTCTTTTTTCAGTTCCCTTGCAGACTGATAATATACATTTTGTGGGGAGAACATTCCTGAAAAACAGTCATGTACATTGAAACACACCAACAAAAAAGGTTAATAATTAAAAGAAAATTAAAAAGATGGCCGTAGCAAATTTGCCAGTAGGCAGTAGCATCATGTACATTACCCATGTACGTAATTGTGGTGTAAACTGTTTACGACCATTGCTATTATTTAATTGGTACCTTATTTCAAAACATTTTTGCTATTTATACTAAATCTGTAATTAGGTATAGTAAAAATGTCAAAGCACCGTTAAATTAAATGAATTACAGTATACTGTACTATATGCTGAGTGCTTTAAAGTACTATCAGTCATAAATACAATTCTCCATACTCCGCTTTATTACTGCAAGGCATTAAAATACACTTATTGTAACACATCCACTTTTAAATCATCAGAAAAATAACTGTGAATAATTAATTTTCTACCACTACTGTACAACCCATAATCTCTAATCCCGGACAAAAACATAACCTTTTGATATTTCCAATTAAAATTATGCATGGAATTATTATTATTGTTTCTCTGTTTAAGCGACACTTTATACACACAATGTGTGTATGTCCGAAGTTTCTGAAGAACATATTACCGCTGTATGACTACAGAAAAAAATGTGTATTTTTTTTTTTATTACATAATTTGATATTCTGTAATCAACTTGCAATTAGAGGGACTATGCATGATGATAAAAGAAGGTGTTTTAATAAGACAATAGATTTTATTTGATTTTTTTCTGTCTAAGGTAGGGCTAAACCTGTTAATAGTTTTCCCTTAAACTATCTTTGCAAGGAAAAGAATGTTACATTGACTTGAGTTTTTGGTATAATTAGCTAGGCACTCAGCTCATTACTTTGAAGAATGAATACTCTTTGACAGTGTCCGTAAGACACTAATTAGATACTTAATTAACAAACACATTTTAAAAAAAAACAAATCAAACAAATCTCTGTTCGGCTACAAAGTTCTAAACTAAAAAATATCGCAAAGTCAGTAATTCTCCACCCCTTTTATTTAATCACTGCAGAACATTGTGATAAGTATCTGTGACAGAACTATGCGTCTTTTGGGGTATGGCTGTCTTACCTTGAAACATGTAGATCTGAGAATTCTTTTTAGCTGGATTGTACCATTATTTGTCATTGCAGTGTTTTGGTTGATTTTGCAGCTCTGGTATCCTTGGAAATACAATCTACACTGTTTAATGAAAATGTAAGCAAATTCTTCAAAAGGTTTTGTCTGTTATTCCCTTTGTTATATCTTGATATGGGCAATATTCCATCTCAGTGAAAAGCATTCACATAGCACAACAAGATTAATCAACTGAGGTGACTCTTTGCCAGCCGTAACGCTATGCACTGATGCGATGCACTTCAGTTTTGATTTCATTTGACCACAGTGGTTTTGTCAGACATTCACAGTCTCTGCTGCATGGTCTCCTGCAAATCTTTCATGTGACATTTTCTACTGAGTGACTTCCATCTATCTGTGCCCCCACAGAGGCCAAACTGGCGGCATTGAATAAAGATTATTGTTTTCAGATCAGGATCTTTCATCACAACCTCAGCACGCTTCTCTGAATGTTAACGTTGGTTCTTTGGTCATATTCCTCTGATCATCTTGCCTTGTTCCCTGAGGTGTAGGTGGTTCCATATTCTTAATTTAATGATGATGGACTTGACTGAGAACTCTGTCGTTTATAGTCTTACTTATAAATATGCTTCTTCACATTTCTAACACAGATTTTCTATAGCCAGCTCTTAAACTTCAAAAAAAAATTCTGCTCTGCTCAGCTATAGACACCTACACAGACAAGTGAATTTCACTAAAAACCAGATCAAGCAAATGAACGGACCACAGGTTATAAACGCAACATCATAATAAGAGGATTACATATGACCTCATTTTGGTGCTAAAAATCTAGAGTACACATTCTGCATGTTTGTGACGTCCTGTGCATACAGTGTTTTCAAAAATGTCTGGGCAGGAAATGTAGAAAACTTTAGTCGGTGTAGCTGATTCTTAAACAAAAAAATCAATAAATATTATGGCTGATTGAGCTATTTTACTTACATAAAAATGATAATGAGGAAATTATGTGACAGTACTGTCAACTCTGCGGTACTGATTGAGTCACCCTGTCCATCACAGAATGTCCTGAAAGTTTAAACAAGGAAATGCTATTAGCATTATTTATTTGATTTGCTAATCATTATAAAATAATGAGTATTTTGGCCTTTCTGAATAAACAATAGTGAAATTAAAAAAAAAAAACACCAAGAGCCGCTGCTACTGTTTCAGTCTAGGCTTTGTTTTACATTCTGCTAACTAATAAAAGCAGGGCTCTGTGAATTAATTAAGAGAAGAAATAGCACATTATATGGCTGAAATCCCTGACAGTGTTTATTTAATGATTATTCAAGATTTAACAAAGCTATAATTGCTTTTGCTCTAGTGCAAATTCCTGTGCAGTAATGGGATAGTGTGGATGGTATGGAACACATTCTGCAGAGCCATAGAAAGCTGAGTTAAATTGCCTTTGCAAGATAAAGAGAAATAGAGACAAGGGATGTGATCATTAATTCTCATGAACTAGGCTACTGTTAAACCAAGGCAGTCCTTTTGATGCTTTCAGATTATTTGTTATATCTTCTCCAGGGTCTACAAAGGGTGATGCGATAGCACAAGATGTGTAGAGTGAATTTCTGTAACAGCCATCTGCTTAAATGGGATCAAGGCTATTTTATCAAGAAACATACTGGCTTCTATCTGTTTGTTTGTTTGTTTATCGTATTTACAGTATGAATTTAATGCAATTGTACTGCACAGCTGAAGGAAAGTAGTTCTTATTTTCTTTCTACATATGATTATAACCAAAACAAACCTCTAAAACACAATAAAATTAACAGGTTTTATTTTTCAAGAACTCAACCATTTCAGTTTGCAAACTCTTTAAATTATTGATCTGCACTCATACGCTTGACTGCATCTTGTCAACTTCCACGACATTCAGTAAGCAAAAGGTTGCTGTACCTCTCAGTCCTACCTAAACTGCTCATTAAAAGATGGGCATCAGCCTGTAGCTTCTCTTATCACTGGACAGGAATTCAAGTCCAGCTTGACCCTATTTTCTTATGAAATCCAGGCCTCACTTCATATGCCAGCTGTTGGCTTCAAATGATTCACAGCCCTGGGACAGTCAGTCCCCTCCTATTTACTAAGGTTTTGTTTTTTGCATATTTGGCTTTTTCTGCTCTACAAAAATTTAATTTGTGACTGTGTCTGTATAGTGTAATTTAGGGCATAGGTCACAAGATAAAGTTAATTTTTAAAGTATTTTTACTACTTAGTTTTTATTTCTGTAGTTATACTTGACATAACTTAATGTATGATCACACTCGCATGAAAAGATATTGAGTATCTTTGCAGAGTGTAGTGAAAATGGGCATGTCTGGATATCACAGTAGTATGGTATACTACTGTATTTTCATTCAACTAATGAGTATTGTTGCTTTTGCAAATATCATATGGCAAGATACTAAGATACTGAACATGAAAAGGATGCTTGCTAGCAACATGATATAAAAGGGTATTAACCTAACTGGTACACAAGTGTAACACCAGTTTGCAATGTGAAGTTGCGAGTTAAAGTTCAACTAAGTGAATTCTGTTGAAAACACCCCAAGAATTTGCTGTGCTACCAGAAGTGAATTTTCTGCTTGTCCCATCGAACAGCTAGCAGGTAAATGTTTGAGAACCGAAAGCTTCTTCATTCTAGTGTGACCACACTTTTATACCGAACCGTTTGCAGAATTTTGCCACTTTAGAGGCTGATCATAAAAGCCCATATTTTCTGTTTTTTTTTCAATAGAAAGTGTATGTAATTTGGAAATTATTTACGAAAATGACTTTGAATACTCCGATTAGAATACCAGGCCTCAGCAAGACGTACATACACTAACACTGAAGGCAATTCAGAGACATAAATTCACCTTTTGATTGTGGAAAGAATCCAACCCTTACAATCTTCTCCCTCACCACCTTTCATGATGTTTAATCAAATTTAATTATCCTTTTATAGGATATATATATAGTTTTCTAAAATCGCACAGGACAGTCCGAAGCAACAGAAGGAAAAAACACGAAAATAAATTCGCCGCATGACTAGATTTCTATATCCTTTGAATGACGGAACAACAAAATTATTTATGATCTGGAGAGTGACCTCTTGGATCATTTCATTTCAATGTTGTCTTGTCGTTCTTATTGTTGTCAGGAGGGCCCATGAGCTATAACTCCTGGCTGGATTCCTCTCCTTTCGCCGATGGCACTACTGACGTACGTAACAGGTACTCACTAGAACTCAAATTTCTTGAAAGTCAAACAAACCAGTTTGACCTAGAACTTGATCTGAATATCAGAAGTCAAACTGTGAACACTGACCTAATATAAATTGTACGAGCCAGGAAATGAGTAATACTACAATGCAATTCTTACTTGAATGCCTTCTTCACAGACTAGATGATTAACCAAATAAAGCAGCGCAACATTACAGTAACTAACAATAAATAAACCACAAATTTATGTCTACTATTAGAGCATTTATGTAATTTATTTAAACTTTATTTTATCAGATAAATTAATTGAAAACCAGATCTCACTGCTTTACGTGATATTCTGAACAAATAGCAGATTACACATCGGAACTGCCTGGGATACAAATGTCATGCGTGCAACTAAAAGCTTCATCCAATAAGGGCAAAGGTGTGTCATCACGGAGGCGGTTCCAATTTGTGCAGCCGGGTGAGAGGTCGCAATGCATCTAACCATAATGCATTGCGTCAAAATCAGAATTCGTTGCTTTAAGCCAGTGCTGTAAGCAAGTCGAACGCACCCAATGAATGGACTGGGGAAACAAAGTGAAACGTGGACTTAATACAGAGGACTAATGACAACAACCAGAAACAGCTGATCACATGGGGATCCCACACGAAGTTAACGAGAGGGCGTGGCACACAGAAGGAGCGCTTCTTGATTTATCCTGTTCTTTTTGTGTTTAAATGCAAAAAAAAAAAAAAAAAACTAGATGTAATTTTGGGAGGCCTGGAACCAATTAATTGATTCTCATTATTTCTTATGGGAAAAAATTGATCAGGACTCAGCTTTTTAGGATTCGATTCGGAACAAATTTAATTCGAGAACTGAGGTACCACTGTATATTATATGAGACATGTATTAGACATTTTTGTAATTTTCTCCCTTTTCCCGGCCATTACGATGTCTGAAGCTGATCTGATTATCAAGAATGCACATACTATATAAAGCATTCCATTAAAAAGCTGCCCATTCTGCACTGACCTAAACTGCTTCCTCCTTTCATCTTCCTCTAATTGGCCTTAGGGGGATATTGTCGTCAGTCATCTGTGTATCTTATATTTTCTTTATTTAACTTCTTGTTATTCTTATTGTTATTATTGTTGGTGGCATTAGAGCTA
This sequence comes from Cyphomyrus plagiostoma, assembly GCA_019775915.2. Classification (NCBI taxonomy): domain Eukaryota; kingdom Metazoa; phylum Chordata; class Actinopteri; order Osteoglossiformes; family Mormyridae; genus Cyphomyrus; species Cyphomyrus plagiostoma. Next base: position 23,954,129 of record JABFEA020000038.1, read on the forward strand.
AACATTCATGATCTCTATAATCTCAACCTCATTACAACAATACTCTTCTAAAAAAATTGCAATTTAATTAGTTTAGAATGAGACGTACTAAATTTTTACAATGAAAAATCATCAGAATATGTATTTTTATGGTTAATCATTAAGCACTACACAAGAAAACAGAGAAAAACCACAATGTGTAACTGTGTAGCAATCTTTTAAACTCGGGTTTATAAGTAAAATATCTCTGCAGCAAAAATTACTTTTGTTATTTGTTACTGATACACCGCCATGGAAAAAATTAAGATTAAATTAAATGTTTTGTTTCACTCATCTCTCAATCTATGCATGTTCAACTGTGAATAGTAGATACATTTTTGCAAACTGAAGCCTGGATGTATGTAGTTTGAGAATTTGGTGACACAGTTGACTTCAGATACTTTCCATAGAGACTTTATGAACTATCTGTATTCTTTCCTATTATATTAAAATGCCATAAACTGATTTACTGATTAATAATTTACTCACTAGGGCAGTAATTTACTTAACTCCTAAAACTAGCTTAAATTCACCTGATCTGTAATGAACTGCTCTATATTAATTCGAAAAAATCAATAAAAAGTTTACTGATTTAGTGTCATATGTTTTACCATAAACTATCATTTTTAATTTATACTTATCTTGGTAATTTATACCAAAATCATAATGGAGTTTCTTTATTGTTCTTTTAATATACTATGAATGAACTGAACAATGTAAGAACAACACAAGTCTAAATTACAATTTCCCTCACATGCTGTTAGCATAAAATGGCCAAAAGTTGGTCACTATCCAGTTACACTTTGTAGCGTGTCTTCAGCAGCAGAGACACTGTTAAAGGTTTAACGTTGGCTATCTATCTATGCTACTTCTTCAAATCCAAAATTTTCTCGAGATGTTTCTTTTGAGCTTTTATTTCCATTTTCTCTCGTGTGACTTTACTGACTCTCATAATGACCAGTGAAGTGAAAATAGCTCATAACAGCATCGTCTGCTTTCGTCACTTTGATCCAGATACATTTTTTGTTGCATATTCAGTACCAGTCAATCGTCTGCACATATACCCACGGAAAACCATTTTTCAACAAAATAATGAGCCTAAGCGCCCCTTCAGGTAAATGTAAGTGCTGTGTTATCTTTTGAAAAAGGAATGAAGAGGAGTGCTGAGACAGATGAGCTAGCCCCCACAATCCACCCATTTTCTGAAACTGCTTATCCTGTTCAAGGTCATGGGGGGTCTGGAGCCTATCCCAGAGACTGTGGGCCCAAAGCAGGGAACATTTCAGCATGAGATGTCAACCCATCGCAGGGCACACACGGACATGTCAGGTAAATATCTTTATGGGGACCACTCATTCATTTCTATGGGAAAAATGCTAACATTGGCTATGATAACCTTAACACCTACCCAGCCCTATCCATGACCAAAAGTAACCAAGCAAAATACAAGAGTTTTTGAATTTTTAGTTTTTTCCCATTGCAGTCTCAGATTTTTAATAAATAGAGTTTTTTATCAAATTTAGTTTGATGAACAGGTATTCGTCACGTTGTGGGGACATTGTGTTCCCATAAGGTAAGGTATACCCACACACACACACACACACACACACACGGGCAATTTGCCAACCCTAATTAGCTTCATGGGGAGAATATGCAGACACCACACACATGGAACCCTGGCTAGAACCCAGGTTCCAGAGGTGTGAGGCAACAGTACTAACCACTGCATGTCCGTGCCACACTGCCCCCCGCAATTACCCGATCTAAACCCTACCCAGCTGGTTTTGGATGAGTTGAATTGAAAGGTAAGAACAAGGTAGCCAACTTGTGCCCAGACCTTGGGGAAACTCCATTAGGGCTGTTGGAGAAGCACCCCAGGTAGCTACATATGGAAGCTGGTTGAAAAAAATGTCAAGAGTCTGCAATGCTGAAAGCAAAAAGGGGATGTTTTGAAGACTCCTCTCTTGGTTGGTGAAATATTACTTAACTAATTAATTAACAGCGTCATACATTAAGGACAATGAATAGTGACTAACTAAGAGTATTATTATATCTGTAAGCCTGCTACAAAATTAGTTCAATTTTACTCACATCATATCACTCTTGTGTTGTTTCCCCTGCTGGTAAACATGATTTCTCCCTCTGTAGAATAAGAATCAGTTCTTAGTGGGCAGGTGCCCATATCCCTTTTTGCAATTTTCTGATAAACACTTGACTTGCAGAATGTTGCTTAGCTGAGTGGGCCCTGTCTCTGCCTGCTTTTGTAATCATTTCCTTTTCTCTCAACACTGTGTACATTTTGGAAATTAAATGCCCGAAAGTTAAGTTTGAAACAAAGAAAAACAGGTCAATGACAAAAGACATACATAACCTCTTTTGAATTCTATGTTTATGAAGTACAAAGTGTTGCTAAAAATACCTTTTACGATATTAGTTTTCAGAGATCCGCTGTAGAAATTATATAATAATAATAAAAATAATAACCCCACTTAATATTGGACTTTATGTGTCATAATAGTAATTTATGAGAAATTAGTTTTATGTTCAAAATCCTGAAGCTGACATTATGACATATTTGAAAAAAGTTTAATTTGCTTGTCTGTTTTTCCTGCTTTCCTGGTAGACTATATAGAGACTTGTGTACTGCAGGGAATGCATGGCTTTTAGTCAATAATTGAGGCCATTTCTAAATTTATCTTTTGCTATTTTTAAGTCCCCGTTTCCCCGTCCTCTTACCAAACAGAATGTTTCACATTCCATTTCCATAAAATCTGAAGGTCATTGAGTGGTATAGTAACCAAGTGAAAATTTCTAATCTTATTCAGTAGGAATGGGAGATTTCAAATGTGGCTGAGGTTGGGTGAGTAAGCTAAAAAGTAACATTAACATTATTATTCTCATGTCTTTTTATTTTTCTTCAATCTCCTACTCTCTCAAAAGCATGTACTGTACATATTTATCAGAGAATATACAACAGTTCTTAATGTTGCACATTCTTCCTAGTTCATATAGAATGATATTTGTGGGAAACATTTGACACTGTTACACTCAATTCACAAAACACAACTGCAGGCAGCGTTAAATGTTGACACATTATTTAGCAACCGAAACTGTCCACCAAACACTTGGATAAGACGGTTACATGAGAAAAGTATGAGTATGTTCAAGGGTGCCTGCAGGACAATATCTCTGGATATGAGATTACATTCACAAATTTTTATGAAATTGAGTTTCCCCTTGTGAAGTCTGAAAAAAAAATGTCCCCATAATGTCAAAATAACAGGTTTTTATCACATTATGGGGACATTTGGCCACCATAATGTAATATATACATGCCCCCCTCCCCACACATACACACCAACCCACTTATTAATAAATTACATTCTTGCCTCCCTATTTCAAGTTGATTCTCCACCTCTCTGAATTTTCATTAGAGCGAGCCAGTGAACTGGCCATCTGTTATTGTGTTCCATAAATATTTTTTTCTTTAAATGTCATCGCAGCATATTGAACGACCATTTGCATTTGGAAATGACTTGTTAAAAACCAAGAGTCTGTCTTTTCCATCCTGAGAAGTTTACATTATGTTCTCATTTCCGTAACAATCGTGTTGCTAATGATGCCCCAATGTGGAAATTTTCACAAATACCAAGAACCAATATATTTTTGTCGATTATCCCCTCAACTGATAACCAGCTAACCTCTGAGACAACTGCTGAGCCAGGGCACACTGGCAGAAAAACGTTACATCAGATCATATTATGTATTTATTTTTCTTTGGAATTTGAATGGTCAAACTGTGGGGCAGATTTAACAATGAATTATGATGATGTCATGGGCCAGTGACAGACCTATCGATGAGCCCACAGAATACCTCATCCTCCAGTACTAAAAATGGCTGATCGTTCAGTGCAATCATTACTTATTTCAGTAGCTGTGTCTATCGCTGGTGCTGCTAACTTTGAATATTGATGAAGTTTAAATATTGGCACATTAACCGACATGTCATTTCTGCATATCCTTTGTTAAAGACATATGTAATTTGAAATTATAATGAAGAAATATAATGCTTAATAATTCTGAGGGAAAATCACAACCTGGATTTTACCTTTCTGTCGCAGACATAGTCCTCTTCGGCCGACCTCCGGCTAACACTCAGAGAAGACACATACAGTACAAACATTTAAAAATCTGAGTTAATTGACTGAAAATACATCTCCTTAGGTGTTTGTTATGAAATTGATTTAGAAAACTCATGTGTGTTTTCAAAGATTTTCAAAAAGCCACATTGCATTTCATATAATGAATCCTGAATAGCAGGTATTGAAATATTCTTTGAATGGCCTGAATGTGAAATATTTTAACTGGACAGCAAACTCCCTCCCAGTAAGACAGGATTTTTAACTTTCTTGTTTCTTAGTTTGACTGTCTAACTCTGTTAAGACTCTGTGTGTGATTCTTACGTAATGTTTTATGTCAATATTCATTTCATATATCATCATATCATCGGGTGGTAACTGTTTATTCATCATTCCCAATCAAAATGAAGAGGAGAAATGCCATTGTCTTTTGATGTACTCTGGACATGATTTTGCAACACTGCGTTTAGTAATGGGTTGGAAGATACTGCTGCGGTGCCAAAGCTTGAATTTTCTGTGCAGTGATACAATTGGTGTGTGGAGTTTGGTAGAAGAAAATAGTTCCTACGTTAAATTGCTCGCTACAAAGTCTGCGGATTATGTTCCGTATATGGGACATGATCTCCAGTGCCTTTCTGCTAATGCCTTTGCTGGGTGTGGCTGCACTGGACAAATGTGATGGGTAGGCCCAAAATTTTAATGGGGTGTGGTGGGTGAATTTGTTCATTCATATGTATATATCAAGTCAAATCCACATGTTAGATGTCACAAACACTTCTATGAAACAAATGTATTAAAAACAAAACTCAAATACAGGATTTCCTTCCCTGTTTGCAAATATAGAACTATAATTATCCAGTATAGCCATTTTCATTATCGCAATCTCGACATTGTTGTTAAAACAGAAGGTGAATGTTCCATCCATCCATTTTCTGTAGCCGCTTGCCCTATTCAGGGTCGCAGAGGGTCCAGAGGCTACAGGTGCAAGGCAGGGTACCACCCAGGATGGGGCACCAACCGAAGGTGAATGTTTATAAACAAAAAAACTAAGATCTAAAACCTATATGGAAAATGGTTGAAGCCTGACAACCATTTAATGTGCTTAATAACTGGAAAGACCCACAGTTTAAGCTTTCGCCCTTAAACAAAACAAATATTGCAAATTACAATATTTCCAACCTGTGAACTTTTTGTCTGTTTTAAAATGAAAGTTCGTACACTGCACGACTTCCTTTTGCAGTTTGCTTTGAGAATGACTGACAGATAAAAGCCCTGTACAGTGGCCAGAGGGATTTTGAGCATTTTCTTTTACAGAACAGTGGCCAGATCACTATGTGATCCTGGTGGAGGAAAACATTTCCTGACTCACTCCTCCAAATCACCCCAAAGTGGCTCGATACTATTCAGATCTGGTGACTGTCCAGACCTTGGGAGATGTTCAGCTTCACCTTCATGTTTACCAAACCACTCTGTCACCGGTCTTGTATACTGTGTATTGGTGCATTATCATCCTGATATACAACATCACCTTGAGGGTATAGTATTTGAACCATTGGATGAACATGGCCCTCCAGAATTGTTCTGTGGTCCTCAGCTGTGATGCACCCACCTAGAACAAGTAGTGTGCCTAGGCAATACCACGAAATTTCAGCTAGAACCATCACTGATCCACCCCGTGCTGTACTCTAAGTACACAACAGTCTAGGTGGTAAAGCTCTTTGGGGATTCTCCACACTATTGATGGGTTTAAAGGGCAGCTTAAAACGTACCTTTTAACTCGGGCTTTTGGTAAAATGTGGGCGATCCTGTGTAATCGTGTTTTGTTATGTGTTGTCTATTTTTTTACTTTATTTTAGTTTCGCACAGTGCTTTGTGACTGCATTGTCTGTGAACGCCTCTTAAAAACTTACACTGTAATTCTCCCAAAAATTGAAGGGGAACTCATCAGAGAACAATACACGTGTGGCATTGTTCACAATCAAAGATTTGCACTGCTGGCACCACTGAAACCGACGTTTGGCATTGGCACGAGTGACCGAAGGTTTGGCTATAGCAGCCTGACCTTGAAAATTGATTGTGTGGAGCTTCCAATGAGCAATGAGTTTTGGTGGAAACGGGAGAGTTTAGGTGCACATTTAATTCTGCAGTGAGTTGGGCAGCTGTGGTTTTATGTTTTTTTTGGGACAATCCCTTCATAGAGCTTCCTCTTGTCCACAGTTACTCCTGCTGGATGTGGTCCATCCTTGATGGCGGAATGCCGACATTAACCAAGATACCGTGGCTCTCGATATACCACAGATTTGCTGTCCTGCTCACTGATGTGCCAGCAAGACGAGCACCAGCAGTTTGTCCCCTTTTGAACACTGATATCTCTCCCATTATGTTGTGTGGATTGCAATATTTTATGTTCAGCTGTTCGGCTAATTTAACCTTCACACACTCACCGCTGTTACAGATGGAATGTGTAAGCAGTGAAGACTGGCCACTAGGCCGCGCATATATAGGTGTGGAACTCCAAACACTATTTTGGCCATTGTTTCATTTTCATTGTCCAACCCCAAATGACACATCTCTGGCTGTGTGAACTCATTTATAATTATTTATATTTAAGCTATACTGATGAATAACTCTGGTTTTATGTAAATTCATTTTTCTCAATACATTATGCTTTATTTATCAATAGCCTTTTGATTGGTATTACAGCATCTTACAAAAATTGTTTGACCACTAAGCTTTGTATGGGCTTTTCTTCTTACCTACCTAAGACATCGAAATTTCTAAAAATTGTAATTTTACTTAAGGTAATCCTGACAATCCTGTCATTAAAACTATGTCGGAATAGAACTGGTTTTCAACAAACTCGAACTAGAACCTTTTTTGCAGTTGCACCTTGATATTAACAGCCTCTCTTCCTAGTAGAAAAATATGCTTGCTGTTGCCAAGCAACAGCAGTAAGTCTACGTATTCTCCAGATGTACGAGAGAATAAAAGAATGCAAAGACACAGCTTGTATCCGTTAGATTAAGGCAACTGGAAAGAAATATATATTTTAAGAGACTAAGAAAAAAAACGTTTTGAATTGATGCACGGTGGTATTCAATTTAAATATAAGACCAGTTCAAATCACATGTTATTTTGACCAGGTGATTTTTTTTTCCAAGAGAAAATATAAAAGCATTTTTGCAACTCCTTCACCATCAATGCTCCTTGCAGCCATTATGAGCCACACTATACAAACCACACCCTCCTGTATATGAGTATTACACATGCCTGTGTCTAAGAGTATATAAGGACTAGTATGAAGTAGAAACTTTGTGAGGTATTGAGTCTGTTCTTCGCTGAGTCATAGAAATGCCATGTTTCTGAAATAAGGTTCCTGGAGTCTCACCCATTATCGGACCTGGCTTTCTGACCATTATTTCCACTAGGTTTTGTCTTTCTCTGCATTGTTTATGGACTCTAGGATGGCATCTTGGTACTTTTCAAATGAAAATTATTATTATTATTATTATTATTATTATTAGCAGTTGGGGAGCCCTTGCATTACTAATCTACTTGCATGGCTTGTCCTGTCTGCTATTATTACAGATTCTGCTGGTTTTGTCTTGCATAAATAGTCCTGCATATAGAAGATAACACGGTAATTTTTATATCACATCATATTGTATTATGTAAACTAAAACCAGAATGGAAAATGAACACAAACTGAGTGAAAATCTAAGACTAAATGCCCTCTCTCCACTGTATTGCATCAAACTGCTATTGCCGAAGCCTCCTCTCTGAATTAGAGAGTCTGATCATAAGCAGTTTCCTTTTATCTTGTTCTGCACAATGCGGACCACATCTGAGGTATCTCATCTTCCAGAGGATCCCCTTTTAAATGTGATAATTCTTTGAATGAATAAACATTATATCAGAATTCAGAAATTAGAGACTTATATTCATATTCAGTTTGGAAAGATGTTTTTGAAGATACAATAAGAATTTCTTTATTCATGATGCTTTACAGCAGCATGTTTTACTGATTAACTATGGGCTAAAAGAGAAAAATATGGGAACAGTTTGGTGTGGTTCTGAGTGGAATCAGTGCGTTTTATGGTATTGTTGGCTCGTGGTGAAAATAACTCTATGCAACATGACATTTGTTGTTAAAATGCTCTTTTACTGTAAGAAAAAAACACTGTTGTCGTTGTTTGTGAGTAAATATTCAGATGGAGTGAGACTTTTCAGAGTAAATATTACTAGTGAAGAATGAGACATCCCTGCTGGCTGCTGTTCATAGCAGGGTATGTGGCAGGGGGTTGGCTAGAGGATTATTTGAAGGGTATATTTTCAGCCAGGCTGACGTAAACTGGTATGCAATGGTTACTGGCGTGGCATGATATGACTTCACTACAGACAAACAAAGGATGCAGCGTGAGGAGGAAGTATGAAATGCTAAGCATCAGGAGACAGAGATAAAACACCTGAAAGGTGTCTGAACCTTGTAAGTCATCTTTTCCATGTTAAACATCAGAGCTATTTCTACAGCATGCAGTGTAGGAATTATGATAAAAATAACCACTTATTGTCAATGAAACAGTCTAAGACGCGCGCACATGCACACACATATGTGTCTGCCTTTAGTGAGACACAGAGACACTGAAACGGACGGTGTGAACCCAACAGGAAACACAACATAACTGAAAAGTGGAACTATGCAAATTCGTTTTGACAGTGGCATACTTGATTACTAAAATCAATCACTTAACATGATTATTCCTAGTTGTCTGCAGTTGTCTGTTATTAGGTTGTCAGACGACACCTTTGTTAGACTTTATTATTAGCTTACACTGATATGAAGTTCTGCTTCCATCCGGATTTCAATGATTACGAGCTAACTGACAATTTGCAAAAAACCCAGTTGAACTCTGGATAATACCAGAATTGTACATTAATGCTGAAATTTATTGGACTTTGTGCGACAGCAAATGAATTCTTAGATTCCATTTAGTATGCAAGCTGAACTGCTTCCCCTGTTTTAATCAAGCTGTGTAAACAGTTAATGATTTCTTTTCACTTTAAATGCATGTGATGTTTAAAATACACACAGATTTGCCCTTTTTTTTACAATATTTTCAGAATTATGTGAAGTACATGTAGCCTAGAGGGAGGGTAATGAAAATGATGTATTTAAGGGTTTGATATGTTTCAGTTACGGCTTCTAAGTGCACTCTCATTGAGTTGGCTGTCTCCTCAGTTTCACCGCATCTCGATTCATCTTAATGTCACTGCTGTCGCTCGTGGTCTTAAATCTACGTTTTGTTTCTGTCAATTTTCAGATGTCAAAACAAGGTCTTGGCAGCTGTGACCTGGCCTCACATGGAGCCCCCACCACCTGAAACTGAGGAAAGGTCTAACTAAGCCCCCACTTTAATAATACCAGCCGTCACACTTCAGGGTATTGTATTGGTTCTACTAATAAAGGAACCCCTGACATCATAGATTTTCATAATATGCATATAAAAATATAGTTACTCACAAATACCATATACCACAGTCAAGCGTGCCCACAATGGGCATGCAAACATGAGAACTGGGCCTAGGAGAAATGTAAAAAGGTTGCCTGCTCCGACGACTCCCGTTTTCTGTTGCATCATGTGGACTGCTGAGTACGTGTCGAGCGTCTGTGGGATGCATTGGACCGACAAGTTAGATGCGTGGTTGCGTAGCCTCATGCGGAGTTGGGCTCCATGCACTGTGTGTGGTGACATATTACTCTACATTATCTGCCATTTGAGCTGCAGTAGCCCTTTTGTTGGTTTGCATTAGACATGACAGCCTTCGCTTGCATCCTGCATCAATGAGTCCTGGCTGAACACCCTGTTGGCAGTTTGTGGTTTTTTCCACCTCCGACTATGGTTGACCATCAGCACTGCACAGACCTTGCTGTTACAGAGCTGCACTGACCCAGTCAACAGGTCATAATGATTTGGCCCTTGTCAGAGTTACTCAGTTCTTTTTCCCTGCCCGTGTCTTCTGCATTCAACATGTCAATTACAAGTACTGAATGTTAGCTTACCGACCAGTATATCCCAGACCCTGATAGTCAACATGAATCGCTTCACATGGTAAGCACAATGTTTTAGCTCATCAGTATGCACACACACACACACACACACACACGCACAAACACACACACAGTCATGTAATCATATCTTTTTGAGGACCACTCATTCATTTCTATGGGAAAAATGCTAATGCTAACTATGACAACCTTAACCCCTACCTAGCCTTATAATCATAACCATAAGTAACCAAACAAAATACTACAGTTTCTGCATTTTTAGTTTTTTCATTGCAGTCAAATTTTTATAAAATAGTTTTCCCATGAGGGTCCCCATAAGGTAACGTACACCTGGAACACATGCAAGCACACGCACACACAAATACACACTCGGAATGAATGAAATTTCTAACTAACACCATGTTGCAATTTTCGTGGAAATAAATAAAATAATTGTCAGCGTCGGTTGTTTTGGATAATTTGTTCTGTTTCTTGATATTTAATATGTATCTTGCTGTTGGTTTAGATCAGAGAATCACAATCTCAGCTTCCAGCTGCACAAATAACTTGATGAAGAAAATAATTACATATTGAGCTACAGAGGAATCCACCGATGCCTGCTGTCCATGCAGCTCTTAAACCATCATCTTCAAGAGAATAAATAATGCACGTAACACAGTTCTGCAGCAAGCACATTAAACTGCTGAACTGTATCCTATAAATAAAATTACATAATGGCTTATTATGATTATCTCGAGGTACAAAATGCACAATGTCATATCCGCATCTGAGTCCAGTTAACCGGCCGGTGCCCTTTCGCTGGCACTTTGATGTCGCTTGTTAACTCGTCCCCCCCCCCACAGTGTGGCCACCACTGTCAGCCTGGGCCCCCCTGCTCTCCAGGCCGTGGCTTGGGATTGGCCCTTCTCGATGGGTCACGGGTCCCTGGCTTGACGGACAGAGAAGGCTCCGAAGTAGATTCAACGCCCTGCCCCAGCATTCCCACGACAGCTTTCCTTTCACGCACACACTCTTGATCTTGTTTGTGTTTTGCTTTGCCTATAAAGGACCATTATAAACAGCCCCGTGTCTGGGAAGGGCAGCCGTATAAGAAGCTTTTATGCTGATAGCTACATAAAGGCAACATGGCTCATAAAATATAGGAGCTTTTATCCATTTCATCTGGGGACTGTGTGCATTTTTTGCTTGACAAATAAGAATGACCTGAGAATAATGAGCCAGCCTGTTGACAAACAATTATACAGATATAACTTGGGAAAAAAATGGCTAAATTTCATTTATTATGATGTCTTCTAGGGACATCTGCAGTTTCCTTAAATGCATTTGTTTTTCACATGGTGCCAATCAGTTTGTTTACTAATATCTCCTTGCTGCCACTCTACTTGTTTGCACACAATTAAGATTTACTTTCACGTTTAAAAATCAGAAAATGGTGCAAACAGTTGTCCTCTTACGAATTTGCATTTGCATCTGCCAGAAGTGATACCCATCTCAAATTCCAAATTGCATCTCTTTAATCAAAACACCTGAGAATGGCAAATATTTTATGCTCTGAGACATAAATGCATATGTACAGAGCAGTAAACTCAGGAGTACCATACTCCATCATGGCTGGTGGTACTGTACTATCCATATCTGTATGCTCTTAAATTAAGAATTAATTTCAGTTGTGAGAACCTGGTTAGAGCACATGTACTTTCTCTGAAGAACCAAAAGAGACCAAAGCTTGAACATGGTAAAATAAAACACTGATAAAAACATGGCAGGCAGAGTAGATTAAAGATAACGAAAATGCCAGCACTGCAATTTTCTTCAGGAATTTTTACACATATGACATTATCTGCAGCTGTGCAACAGGATGTCATCCTGTTGGCTTCATCTGCTGGGGATCTCCATCGTGCTCTGGCAAGGATGAGGGTTAGCACCTCCAAGTCCGAGACCATGGTTCTCAGCTGGAAACGGGTGGATTGCCCTCTTCAGGTCAGGGTGGAGGTATAGCCTCAAATAGAGGACCGCTGCTTCTCCACGTCGAAAGGAGCCAGTTGAGGTGGTTTGGACACCTGGTGCAGATGCCTCCTGGGCGGCTACCTGGAGAGGTTTTCCCTGCATGTCCTACAGGGAGGAGGCCCCGGGGCAGACCCAGGACTCACTGGAGGGATTATATCTCTCGGCTGGCCTGGGAACACCTCAGCATCCAGCTGGTAGAGGGAGCTGGGGAGAGGGAGGTCTGGGTATCTCTCCTGAAGCTGCTACCCCTGCGACCCGAACCACAGACAAGCGGAAACTAATGGATGGATGGATGGACATTATCTGCTATGGGAAACCCTACACAATCCTTGACATTATTGGTTTATATGTATAACACATAAAACAGGAGGTTAGAAGCGCAATAGTAATAGAAATAAGACTTTTATAAAATTATAATTGAAAAGAATGGATATTATTATTATTATTATCCATCCATCCATTTTCCAACCCACTTATCCTATTGGGTTGCAGGGGGTCTGGAGCATATCCTGGAAGCAACAGGCATGAGGCAGGGAACAACCCTGGATGGGGGGCCAGCCCATCACAGGGCACATTCACACACCAACCACCCACACATGCACACCTACGGGCAATTTAGAAACTCCAATTAGCCTCAGCATGTCTTTGGACTGTGGGGGGAAGCCGGAGTACCCGGAGATAACCCCATGACAACACGGGGAGAACACGCAAACTCCACGCACATGTAACCCAGGCGGAGACGCGAACCCAGGTCCCAGAGGTGTGAGGTAACAGTGCTGTTGTTGTTGTCGTTGTTGTTATATATCTTAAACTTTGTGTTGTCTTGTTCTTCAGTTCATTCATATCTTCACAGCCCTTTTCCAAGAAAGTTTATGAAGTTTTTCTGTCTTTTTCACCGACACAGCAGTTTCTGTTTAAAATGGTCACGGATCAATCCATGCTAGCGTTTCGTTTTACTACCGGAGATCTGACTTCCACACTAAGAAAAACTCACATCAGATATAATACGCCTAGAGCAACTGTGAAAAAATCCCAGACAGACGACTGCAGAGATGTTATTTTAACACCAATTTGCTTTTCATTAGTTATTTGTTTTGTTTGTTTATTTTTACAGAGAAGAAATAATAACAATAATTTCAGCAGGGCTGGCTAATAGTTAAACTGGGTAATAATTATAAGAGGGAGGGACAAACTCCAGTCATGTCCTTCACCTGTCTAATGGAACTGGGTTCTGTTATCTGCTTATCCTCAATACACTTTCCAGCAAGGAATCTGAGCCCACGTCCAAAGACCTGAAACAGCTCTTGTTTTCCTGTATATTTCCCTTCCACTGAAGCGGAAATGTTTGACCTTATTTACCCTTCCCGATATTATCTTCGCTCCCAAACTCAAATAATATCCCGGTTCTTTCCTGCAGTCCCTATTGTTCTATACACTTGCCTGTCTGTAACACCTTTAACAATATGAAACTCATGTCCTTTTCCAATTTCAATGGGCGATTTAGGGAAGCCAGGTAGCCTATCTGCATAGGGTTGTGGAGGAACCCAGAGGTACTCTGTACCACTTGGAAAGTGGTTCATAACTTACTGACATTCATACAAAGGCCAACTGCCTGGTGCAGTGTCTAGGGAAATGGGGATTAAGGGCCTTGCTCATGGACCCACAGATGTGCTGAGGTTGGGCTTGAATCAGAAACCTTCTGATCACAGACAGAGGCTTACCACCCCGCCACCATGGATAATCATAATCATTGTTACTGGGGGCCCCATCATAGTATTCATTTCTGTGTTATTTGTTAATTCCTTTATTAACTCGATTTACTTCATTCAATCTAAGTCACACCCGTGTCTTTTATTCTGTCGGTACTTAGGCCTGCTTGAAGTTTGTCTCAGTGTGAGATGGTTAGTCCTGCCAGAGTCGTGTGTATGGTATGACACAGGGCCCCGCCCTTTAAGATGTTATTCTGTAGGTACTTAGGCCTGCTTGGAGTTTTCTCTGTCTGCTCTGAGACACAGGGCCCCGCC